>PVHO010005383.1:81980-121914 GCA_004024885.1 Saguinus imperator | reverse complement strand
GGCCAATATCCATGATGAACATAGATGCAAAAATCTTCAATAAAATACTGGCAAACCGATTGCAACAGCACATTAAAAAACTTATCCATCATGATCAAGTAGGATTCATCCCAGGGATGCAAGGCTGGTTCAACATACGCAAGTCTATAAATGTAATTCACCACATAAACAGAAGCAAAAACAAAAACCACATGATTATTTCTATTGACGCAGAGAAGGCATTTGACAAAATTCAACAGCCCTTTATGCTAAAAACCCTCAGTAAACTTGGTATTGATGGAACATATCTCAAAGTGATAAAAGCTATTAACGACAAACCAACAGCCAATATCATACTTAATGGGAAAAAAATTGGAAGCATTCCCTTTGAAATCCGGCATGAGACAAGGATGCCCTCTCTCAACACTTATATTCAACATAGTACTGGAAGTTCTAGCCAGAGCAATCAGGCAAGAAACAGAAATAAAGGGTATTCAAATAGGAAAGTTGGAAGCCAAATTGTCTCTATTTGCAGACGGCATGATAGTATTCCTATAAGACCCCATCACCTCAGCCCAAAAGCTCCTGAAACTGATAAGCAACTTCACCAAAGTCTCAGGATATAAAATCAATGTGCACAAATCACAAGCATTCCTATACACCAATAACAGACTTAAAGAGAACCAAATCAAGAACGAACTGCCATTCAAAATTGCTACAAAGAAAATAAAATACCTAGGAATACAACTCACAAAGAACATAAGGGACCTCTTTAAGGAAAACTACAAATCACTGCTCAACGAAATAAGAGAGGACACAAACAGATGGAGAAACATTTTATGTTCATGATTAGGAAGAATCAATATCGTGAAAATGGCTATACTGCCCAAAGTAATTTACAAAACCAATGCTATCCCCATCAAACTACCATTGAATTTCTTAACAGAACTGGAAAAAAACACCATGAATATTATATGGAACCAAAAAAGAGCCCGCATAGCCAAGTCAATTCTAAGCAAAAAGAACACAGCGGGAACCATCACACTACCAGACTTCAAACTATACTACAAGGCTACAGAAATCAAACCAGCATGGTACTGGTACAAAAAAGATATAGATCAAGGAAACAGACCAGAGGCATCAGAGGCAAATCACCATATCTACAACCTTATAATCTTTGATAAACTAGACAAAAACAAGCAATGGGGAAAGGATTCCCTGTTTTAATAAAGCTTTGATAAAACTGGTTAGCCATTTGCAGAAAGCAGAAACTGGAACCCTTCCTGACACCTTACACTAAAATTAACTCCAGATGGATTAAAGACTTAAACATAAGACCTGACACCATAAAAACCCTAGAAGAAAATCTAGGCAAAACCATTCAGGACAGAGAAGTAGGCAAGGACTTCATGACCAAAACACCAAAATCATTGGCAACGAAAGCCAAAATAGACAAAAGGGTCCTAATCAAACTCCACAGCTTCTGCACGGCAAAAGAAACAGTTACTAGAGTGAATTGGCAACCAACAGAATATGAAAAAAATCTTTGCAGTTTACGCATCTGACAGAGGGCTGATATCCAGAATTTACAAAGAACTCAAACAGATTTACAGGATAAAAACAAACAAGCCCATTCAAAAATGGGCAAAGGATATGAACAGACACTTTACAAAAGACGACATACATGAGGCCAACAAACATAGAAAAAATGCTCATCATCACTGGTCATTAGAGAGATGCAAATCAAAACCACATTGAGATACCATCTCACAACAGTTAGAATGGCGATCATTCAAAAACCTAAGGACAACAGATGCTGGAGACGATGTGGAGAAATAGAAACACTCTTACACTGTTGTTGGGAGTGTAAATTAGTTCAACCATTGTGGAAGACAGTGTGGCTATTCCTCAAGGACCTAGAAATAAAAATTCCATTTGACCCAGCAATCCCATTACTGGGTATATATCCAAAGGACTATAAATCGTTCTACTATAAGGACACATGCACACGAATGTTCATTGCAGCACTGTTTACAATAACAAAGACCTGGAACCAACCCAAATGCCCATCGATGATTGACTGGACTGGAAAAATGTGGCACATATACACTATGGAATATTATGCAGCAATCAAAAATGATGAGTTTGTGTCCTTTGTAGGGACATGGATGAATCTGGAGAACATCATTCTCAGCAAACTGACACAAGAACAGAAAAAGAAATATAGCATATTCTCACTCATAGGCTGGTAAAATAAATGAGAACACATGGACACAGGGAGTAAGGTACTACACACTCGGGTCTATTGGGGGAAATAGGGGAGGGACAGCGGGAGGGAGTAGAGGAGGGATAGCCTGGAGAGAAATGCCAACTGTGGGTGAAGGGGAAGAAGACAGCAGAACACACTGCCATGCGTGTACCTATTCAACTATCTTGCATGTTCTGCACATGTACACCAAAACATAAAATGCAATAAAAATAAAAAATATAAATACAATATTAAAAAAATAAAAATATGTAAATAAGTAAATAAACAAATGGTGATTCTTTTGGAAAGTCAAAATATAACGCACACCTGTGGAGTAAAATAGGCTCTATTTCATAAGGCCACTTTTTCAGTGTTTTAGTGAATAATATGTATATCTCATAAGGCAGGAATCTCTTTTACATGACCACTCGTTCAGGGCCTCTGTGAGTAAGACTCCACTCAGAAATAGTCAAGGATCTACTCCAAATGGCTACACATTCATAGCCTCTGTAAGTAATGAAAATCTGGGCAATACACCTGAGTCTCTTTTTTATGCCCACTTAGTCAGAGTCTCATTCAATAATACACACCTGGGGAAGATTTAAGAGTCTACTTCATGTAGCCTCTAATTTAGAGCCTCAGTGAATAATCCACACCAGAAAAATAGTTGAGAATTTTTTATATGGCCACTCATTCTGTGCCTCCCTGAATGATATACACCTGAAGAATACTCAGAATTCTATTTCATATTACCACTCATTTAGATTTGTATAGAATATCGAAAAATGGAACAATAATCAGGTGTCTATTTTATATGGCCTCTGAGGTCAATGTTTCAGTGAATAATGAACTTCAATGGAGGAATCAGGATTCTGTGTAAAGTAGCCATGAATTAAGTGCTTTCCTGAATGATACACACCTGTGTGATAGTCAGGAGTATATTCCATATGAACTCTAATTATGTGTATCGCTGAATAATACACACGTGGGAGAGTGTCAGGAGTCCATGTTGTATGGACACTCATAAAGAACCTGTTTGAATAATGCACACATGGAGAATAATAAGGAGTCTATATCATATGGCTACTAATTCAGACAAACGGTAAATAATGCACATGTGAAGTAATAAGAAGTCTGTTTCATATGCCCCACTTTCACAGCCTCACTGAATATTACACACTTGTGATGTAGTCTGAAGTATATATTTTATGGCCACTCATTCAGATTGTCACTGAATATGCACACCTGCAAAATAGTAAGAAGTCTCTTTACTGTGGCCACTCATTCAGAGCCTCACTAAATGTACAAACCTGGGGAAATTCAACATTTACTTTTATCCCCTCATTCAGAGTCTCACTTAATAATGCACAACTGTGGAATAGTCAGGAATCATTTTTATGCAGACTCTCATTCGCAGTGTCACTGAATTATGTGGCATAGTCAGAAGTCTATTTCATGTAGAAACATATTGAGAGCCTCAGTGAATGAGACAGACACTTGAAATAGTAAAAAATCTAATTAATATGGCCACATTTTCTAAGCCTCACTGAATAATACACACCTGGAGAATAATTTGGAGACTATTTTTGATGGACACGCATTCAGGGCATCTGTAAATAATGCACACCTGTGGAGTAGAAAGGAGTCTATTTTATAAAGACAAACATTCACGGCATCAGTGGATAATATGCACGTTTGGATTAGTCAGGATTCCATTTTATTTGGCCACTGATTCCTAACCTCAGTGAATAATGCACAAATGTAAAGTACTCAGAAGTCTATTTCATATAGCCACTCATTCAGAGATTCACCGAATAATACAAATATTTAAGATAGACAGAATCCTGTTTCATATGGTCACACAAGAAGAGACTAACTGAGTAATACACACCTGGGGAAGTGTTAGGAGTCTACTTTATATAGCCTCTCATTTACAGCCAAAGGGAATAATGCACACTTGTGGAATAGACAGTAGTCTATTTTTTATGGCCACAAAATCAAAGCCTGACTTAGTAATACACAACGTTGAAATAGTCACTAGTGTATTCCATACGCCCAAATATACATAGTCCGAGTCAAAAATACAAGCCTGTGGACTAGTCAGGAAACAATTTCATACAGCCAAAGTTTCAGAGCCTCAGTAAATAATACATAGCTTGGGAATACTCAGGATGCTATTACATGTGGCATTTATTTCACAGCATCATTGAATAAGGAACTCCTGTATATTAATCAGAATTCTATTTCGTATAGCACATATTCAGAGCCAAACCGAATAATATACACATTGGGGAAAGTCAGGATTCTAATTAATAGAGCCACTCATTTAGAGAAAAATGTAAAAATGCACGCCTGTGGAGTATTCAAGAGTCTGTATTTTATGGCCACTAATTCAGAGCCTCACAGAAGAATACAGACCTATGGAAACTTCAGGAGTGTATTTCACGTGGCCACTTATTCCGAAACTCAGTGAAGAATTATATATATCTAAAAAATACTCAGGATTCTTTTATATATAGCCAGGTATTTAGAGACTGACTTAATAATGCACATCGTGGAAAGAGTCTGGAGAATATTTGATATGACTGTTCACCCGGCGTCTCAGTGGAAAATGCAGAGCTGAGAAATAGTCAAGAGAATAGAGTCCGGAGTCTAGTTTATGTGGTCTTTCATTCAGAAACTCACTGAATAATACACAGCTTGGGAATAGTTAGAGTTCAAGTAATATGGCCACTCAATCACAGCATTACCGAATAATGAAAAATGAGGCAATAATAACGATTCTGTTTCATATGGCTTCTCATTCAGAGCTGCAATGCGTAATAAACAGCTGTGGAGTATTCAGGATCCTATTTAACATAGCCCCAAATTAAGCAGCTTCGTGAAGGATACAGACATGTGTGAGAGTCAGGAGACTATTTTATATGGACACTCATACAGAACGTCTTTGAATACTGCACATGTGGGAAATAATCACGAGTCTATTTCTAATGGTGATTCGTTTGGAAAGTCAAAAAATAACGCACACCTGTGGAGTAAAACAGTGTCTATTTCATAAGGGCACTCTTTCAGTGTTTTAGTGAATAAAATGTATATCTGATAAGTCAGGAATCTCTTTCACATGGCCACTTCTTCAGGGCCTCTGTGCATAATACTCCCCTCAGAAATAGTCAAGGGTCTACTCCAAATGGCTACACATTCAGAGTCTCTGTAAGTAGGGAACACCTGGGCAATACACCTCAGTCTCTTTATTATGCCCACCTTGTCAGAGTCTCATTCAATAACACACACCTGGGGAAGTGTTAAGAGTCTACTTTATGTAGCCACTAATATAGAGCCTCAGTGAATTATCCACACCAGGGTAATAGTTGAGCATTTTTTATATGGCCACTCATTCTGTGCCTCCCTGAATGATATACACCTGAAGAATCCTCGGGATTCTATTTCATACTACCACTCATTTACAGCCTTATAGAATAACGAAAAAGTGAACAATAGTCAGCTGTCTATTTTATATGGCCTCTTATTCAAAATTTCAGTGAATAATGAACTTCAATGGAGTGACCAGGACGCTGTTTAAGACAGCCACGTATTAAGTTCCTTCCTGAATGATAGACACCTCTGTGATAGGCATCTATTTCATATGAACTCTAATTCTGTGTATTGCTGAGTAATACACACCTGGGGGAGTGTCAGGACTCTATTTGGTATGGACATTCATACAGAACTTGTTTGCATAATGCACACATGGAGAATTATGAGGATTCTATGTATTATGGCTACTCATTCATACAAACAGTGAATAATGCGCATCTGGAGTAATGAGAAGTCTGTTTCATATGGCCCACTTTCACAGCCTCACTGAATATTACATACTTGTGATATAGTCTGGAGTCTATTTTTTGTGTCCACTCATTCAGAGAATCAATGAATAATGCACACCTGTGGTATGGTCAGGAATCTCTTTCCTATGGCCATTCATTGAGAGCCTCATTAGATGTACACCCCTGGGCAAATTGTCAGGATTTACTTTTATCCTCTCATTCAGAGTCTCACTAAGTAAAACACACTTGTGAAATAATCAGGCGAATTTCTCATGTGGCCTCTCATTCGGTTTGTCATTGAATAATGTGGTGTAGTCAGGTGTCTATTGTATGTAGACACATATTCAGAGCCTCAGTGAATAAGACAGACTGTTGATATAGTAAGGAATCTAATTAATATGGCCATAACTTCTGAGCCTAACTGAATAATACAAACCTGGAGAATAATTTGGAGTCTATTTTCGATGGACATGCATTCAGAGCCTCGGTAATTAAGGCAAACCTGTGGAGTAGCCAGGAGTCTATTTTATTAAGACACTCATTCACAACCTCAGTGGATAATATACACATCTGGATTAGTCAGGATTCCATTTTATATGGCCACTGGCTCGTTACCTCTGTGAATAATGCACAAATGTATAGTACTGAAATATCTCTTCATATTGCCACTCATTCAGGGATTCACTGAATAATACAAATATTTAAGATAGACAGCATCCTGTTTCATATGGTCACACAAGAAGAGCCTAACTGAGTAATACACACCTGGGGAAATCTTAGGAGTCTACTTTATATAGCCTCTTATTTACAGCCTCAGGGAATAATGCACACGTGTGGAATAGACTCTAGTCTATTTTATATTGCCACAAAATCAAAGCCTGACTTAGTAATACACAACTTTGGAATAGTCACTTGTCTATTCCATATGCCCAAATATTAGAGTCAGAGTCAATAATGCACACCTGTCGACTAGTCAGAAAACAATTTCATATCGCCAAAGTTTCAGAGCCTTAGTGAATAATACACACCTGGGGAATAATTGGGATGCTATGACATGTGGCATCTATTTCAGAGTTTCATTGAATAAGGAACACTTGTAGTCACAATTCTATTTTGTGTAGCCACATATTCAGAGCCTTACTGAATACTATACACCTTTGGGAAAGTAAGCACTCTATTTCGTAGAGCCACTCATTTTGAGCAGAATGAAAAAAACGCATGCCTGAGGAGTATTCAGGAATCTATATTTTATGGCCACACATTCAGAGCCTCACAGAAAAATACAGACCTGTGGAAACTTCAGGAGTGTATTTCACATGGTCACTTATTCATAACCTCAGAAAAGAATTATATATATATCTGGAAAGTACTCAGGATTCTATTATATATAGCCACGTATTTTGAGACTGACTTAATAATGCACACCTTGGGAAGAGTCTGGAGAGTATTTGATATGACCGTTCACCCAGCGACTCAGTGGAAAATGCAGAGCTGAGAAATAGTCAAGAGGATAGAGTCAGGAGTCTATTTTATGTGGTCACTCTTTCAGAAACTCACTGAAGAATTCACATCTTGGGAACAGTCAAATTTCAAGTCAAATGGCCACTCAATCACAGCATTACCGAATAATGAACAATGAGGCAATAGTAATTATTCTAATTTATATGGCCTCTCACTCAGAGTTTCAGTGCATAATAAACAGCGGTTGAGTAGTCAGGACCCTATTTAATTTAGCCCTAAATTAAACAGCTCTGTGAATGATACACACATGTGTGAGAGTCAGAAGACTATTTTGAATGGACATTCATACAGAACCCCTTTGAATACTGCACATGTAGGGAATAATCACTAGTCTATTTCAAATATTGAATTGTTTGGAGAGTGAAAAAATAATGCACAACTGTTTAGTAAAATAGGGTGTATTGTGTAAGGCCACTCTTTCAGTGTTTTAGTGAATAAGATGTATGTCTGATAAGTTAGGAATCTCTTTCACATGGACACTCGTTCAGGGCCTCTGTGAATAATACTCCCCTCAGAAATCGTCAAGAGTCTACTCCAAATGGCTACACATTCAGAGTCTCTGTAATTAATGAACACCAGGGAAATACACCTGAGTCTCGTTTTCATGCCCAGTAAGTTAGAGTCTCATTCAATAATACACACTTGGGGAAGAGTTAAGAGTCTACTTCATGTAGCCATTCATTTAGAGCCTCAGTAAATAATGCACACCACGTTAATAATCGAGCATTTTTTTTTAATGGGTACTCATTCTATGCCTCCTTGAATGATATTCACCTGAAGATTCCTCAGGGTTGTTTTTCATATTACCACTCATTTTGAACCTTATGGAATGACGAAAATTGGAGCAATAGTCAGGTGTCTGTTTTACATGGACTCTCATTAACAATTTCATTGAATAATGAACTTCTATGGAGTAATAAGGATGCTGTTTAAGATAGCCAATAATTAAATGCTTTCCTGAATGATACACACCTGTGTGCTAGTCAGGAGTCTATTTCCTATGAACTCTAATTCTGTGTAAAGCTGAGTAATACACACCTGGGGGAGTGTCAGGAGTCTATTTGGTATGGACACTCACACAGAATCTGTTTGAATAAGGCACACATGGAGAATAACGAAGAATCTATGTCATACAGCTACTCATTCAGACAAACAGTGAATAATGCACATCTGGAGTAATTAGAAGTCTGTTTTATATGGCCCCACTATTACAGCCTCACTGAATATTACACACTTGTGATATAGTCTGGCATCTATTTTTTATGGCCACTCATTCAGAGAATCACTGAATAATGTACACCTGCTGAATAGTCAGAAGTCGCTTTCCTATGGCCACTCATTGAGAGCCTCACTAAATGTACACACCTGGGGAAATAGTCAGGATTTACTTTTATCCCCTCATTCAGAGTCTCACTTAATAATGCACACCTGTGGAATTCTCAGGAGACATTTTTATGCGGCCTCCCATTCAGAGTGTCACTAAATAATATGGTGTAGTCAGGAGTCTGTTTCATGTAGACACATATTTAGAGCATCAGTGAATAAGACAGACTCTTGGTGTACTAAGTATTTTAATTAATATGACCACATATTCTGAGCCTCACTGAATAATACACACTTTGAGAATAATTTGGAATCTATGTTCGATGAACATGCATTCAGAGCCTTGATAAATAAGGCACACCTGTGGAGTAGCCAGGAGTGTATTTTATTAAGACACACATTCACATCCTGAGTGGATCATATGCACGTGTGGATTAGTCAGGATTCCATTTTATATGGCCACTGACTCGTAACCTCAGTGAATAATGTACAAATATAAAGTACTGAGCAGTCTATTTCATATGGTCACTCATTGAGAAATACACAGAATAATAGAAATATTTAAGATAGACATCATCCTGTTTCGTATGGTCACAAAAGAAGAGCCTAACTGAGTAATACACATCTGGGGAAGTGTTCGGAGTCTACTTTATATAGAATCTAATTTACAGGCTCAGCAAATAATGCACACGTGTGGAGTAGACATTAGTCTATTTTATATGGCCACAAAATCAAAGTCTAATTTTGTAATACACGACTTTGGAATAGTCACTGGTCTCTTAAGTATGCCAAAGTATTTAGCGTCAGAGTCAATAATACAAGCCTGTGGACTAGTCAGAAATCAATTTCATATGGCCAAACTTTCAGAGCCTCAGTGAATAATAAATACCTGGGGTATACTCAGGATGCTATTACATGTGACATATATTTCAGAGCTTCATTGAATAAGGAACACCTGTATTATAGTCAGAATTCTCTTTTATATAGCCACATATTCAGAGTCTAACTGAATAACCTACACATTGGGGAAAGTCAGGATTCTATTTCGTAGAGCCACTCAATTAGAACCGAATGTAAAAACGCATGCCTGAGGAGTATTCGGGAATCTCAATTTTATGGCCACACATTTAGACTCTCACAGAAGAATGCAGACCTATGGAAACTTCAGGAGTGTATTTTACGTGGCCATTTATTCATAACATCAGTGAATAATTATATATATCGGGAAAACACTCAAGATTCTATTATATATAGCCACGTATTTAGAGACTGACTTAATAATGCACAGCTTGGAAGTTTCTGGAGACTATTTGATATGACTGTTCACCCAGCGACTCAGTGAAAAATGCAGAGCTGAGAAATAGTCAAGAGGATAGAGTCAGGAGTCTTTTTTATGTGGTCACTCTTTCAGAATCTTACTGAAGAATACACCCCTTGGGAATAGTCAGAGTCCCAGTAATATGGCCAGTCAGTCTCAGCATTACCGAATAATGGACAATGGGTCAATGGTAAGGAGTCTATTTTATATGACCTCTCATTCAGAGCTTCACTGGATAATAAACAGCTGTGGATTAGTCAGGACCCTACTTAAGGTAGACCCAAATTAAGCAGCTCTGTTGATGATGCACACATGTGTGATAGTCAGGAGACTATTTGATACCGACACTCATACAGAACTTTTTCGAGTACTCCAAATGTGGGGAATAATCACTAGTTTATTTAAAATGGTGATTCGTTTGGAGAGTAAAAAACTAACACACACCTGTGGAGTAAAATAGGATCTATTTCATAAGGCCACTCTTTCAGTGTTTCTGTGAATAATATGTATATCTGATAAGTCAGGAATTTCTTTCACATGGACACTCCTTCAGGGCCTCTGTGAATAATACTTCTCTCAGAAGTAGTCAAGCATCTACTCCAAATGGCTACACATTCAGAGTCTCTGTAAGTAACAAACACCTGGGAAATACACCTGAGTCTCTTTTTTATGCCCACTTAGTCAGAGTCTCATTCAGTAATACACACCTGGGGAAGAGTTAAGAGTCTACTTCATTTAGACACTCATTTAGAGCCTCAGTCAATAATCCACACCAGGGTAATAGTCTAGAATTTTTTATATGGAACCTCATTCTGTGCCTCCCTGAATGATAAACACCTGAGGAATCTTCAGGATTGTATTTCTTATTCCCAATCATTTAGAACTTTATAGAATAACAAAAAATGGAGCAATAATCAGGTGTCTATTTTATATGGCCTTTCATTAAATTTTCAGTGAACAATGAAAGTCTATAGAGTAATCGGTATGCTGTTTAAGATAGCCACCAAGTAAGTGCTTTCCTGAATGATACACACCTGGGTGATTGTCAGATGTCTATTTCACACACAGGGGGAGTGTCAGGAATCTATTTGGTATTGACACTCACACAGAACTTGTTACAATAACGCACAGATGGAGAATAACGAGGAGTCTATGTCATACGGCTACTCATTCAGGTAAAAAGTGTATAATGCACTTGTGTAGTAATTAGAAGTCTGTTTCATATGGCCCCACTTTCACTGCTGAATATTACACACTTGAGATGTAGTCTGGAGTCTATTTTTATGGCCACTCATTCAGAGAATCACTGAATAAGTCGCACCTGTGGAATAGTCAGAAGTCTCTTTCCTATGGCCACCCGTTGAGAGCCACACTACATGTACACATCTGTGGAAATAGTCAGTAGTTACTTCTATTCCCTCATTTAGAGTCCCACTATATAATGCACACCTGTAAAATAGTCAGGAGACTTTTTGATGTGGCCTCTCATTCGGCATGTCACTGAATAATGTGGTGTAGTCAGGAGTCTATTTCATGTAGACACATATTCAGAGCATCAGTGAATAACACAGACTATTGATATAGTAAGGAATCTAATTAATATGGCCACATCTTCTGAGCCTCACTGAATAATACACACCTTGAGAATAATTTGTAGTATATTTTTGATGAACATGCATTCAGAGCCTCTGTAAATAAGGCACACCTGTGGAGTAGCCAGGAGTCTATTTTATTTAGACACTCATTCCCAGCCTCAGTGGATAATATGCATGTGTGGATTAGTCAGGATTTCATTTTATATGGCCACTGACTCATAACCTCAGTAAAAAATGAAAAAATATAAAGTACTCAGCAGTCTATTTTGTATGGGCACTCATTCAGAGATTCACCAAATAATAAAAACATTTAAGATAGACAGCATCCTGTTTCATATGGTCACACAGGAAGAGACTAACTGAGTAATATATACCTGGGGAAGTTTTAGGAGTTTACTTTATATAGTCTCTAATTTACAGCCTCAGCTAATATTGCACACATGTGGAATAGACACTACTTTATTTTATATGGCCACAAAATCAAAGTCTGACATAATAATACACAACTTCGGAATAGCCAGAAGTTTATTCCATATGCCCAAATATTTAGAGTCAGAGTCAATGATACCTGTTGTGTACTAGTCAGAAAACAATTTCATATGTCCAAAAGCTCAGAGCCTCAGTGAATAATACATACCTGGGGAATAATCTGGACACTATTACATGTGGCATCTATTTCAGAGCATCATTGAATAAGGAACACCTGTATTGTAGTGAGAATTCTATATCTTATAGCCACATATTCAGAGCCTAACTGAATGACATACACCTTGGGGAAAGTCAGGATTCTATTTCATAGAGCCACTCATTCAGAGCCGAATGTAGAAACGCATGTATGAGGAGTATTCAGGAGTCTCAATTTTATGGCCACTCCTTCAGAGCCTCACAGAAGAATACAGACCTATGGAAATTTCAGGAGTGTATTTCACATGGCCACTTATTCAGAATCTCAGTGAAGAATTATATATATCTGGAAAATATTCAGGATTCTATTATATATAGCCACATATTTAGAGACTGACTTAATAATGCACACCTTGGGAAGAGTCTGGAGACTATTTGATATGACCGTTCTCACATAGACTCAGTGAAAAATGTAGAACTATGAAATAGTCAAGAGGATAAAGTCAGGAGTCTCTTTTATGTGGTCACTCGTTCAGAAACTCACAGAAGAATACACGTCTTGGGAATAGTCAGAGTTCAAGTCATATGGCCACTCAATCAGAGCATTACGAAATAATGAACAATAAGGCAATAGTAACGATTCTATTTCCTATGGCCTCTCATTCAGAGCTTTAGTGCGTAATAAACAGCTGTGGAGTAGTCACTACTCTATTTAAGGTAGCCCCAAATTCAGCAGTTCCATGAATTATACACACATGTTTAATAGTCAGGAGATTATTTGATATGGACACTCCTACAGAATCTTTTCGAATACTTCACATGTGGGGAATAATCACCAGTCTATTTTATATGGTATTTCATTTGGAGAGTCAAAATACAACGCACGCCTGTGAAGTCGAATGGTGTCTATTTCATACAGCTACCCTTTCAGTGTTTCATTGAATAATATGTATATCTTACAAGTCAGGAATCTGTTTCCAATAGCCACTCGTTCATGGCCCCTGTGAATAATACTTTAATAAGAAATAGTTATCGGTCTACTTCAAATGGCTAAACATTCAGTGTTTCTCTGAGAAATGCACACCTGGGCAATACACATGAGTCGCATTTTTTAAATTTTTATTGCATTTTAGGTTTTTTGGTACATGTGCAGAACATGAAACATAGTTGTTGCCAATGCTTTTGGTGTTTTGGTCATGAAGTCCTTGCCTACTCCTATGTGTTGAATGGTTTTGCCTAGATTTTCTTCTCGGGTTTTATTTTTTTTATTTTTTTGCATATTTGGTTGTGGGGTACATGTGGAGAATGTGCTAGATAGTTGCATAGGTACACACATGGCAGTTTGTTTTGCTGCCTTCCTCCACTTAACCCACAGGTTGGCATTTCTCCCCAGGCTATCCCTTTCTAGCTCCCCCCACTGTCCCTCCCCTATTCCCCCAATAGTCCCCAGTGTGTAGTACCCCCCCTTTTGTGTCCATATGTTCTCATTATTCTCAACCATCTATGAGTGAGAATATGTGGTATTTCCTTTTCTGTTCTTGTGTCAGTTTGCTGAGAATGATGTTCTCCAGATTCATCCATGTCCTTACAAAGGACATAAACTCGTTATTTTTAATTGCTGCATAATATTCCATGGTTTATATGTGCCACATTTTTTCCAGTACAGTCTATCATCGATGGGCATTTTGGTTGGTTACAGATCTTTCCTATTGTAAAGAGTGCTGAAATGAACATTTGTGTGCATGTGTTCTTATAGTAAAATGATTTATATTCATTTGGATATATACCCAGAAATGGGATTGCTGGATCAAATGAAATTTCTATTTCTAGGTCTTTGAGGAATCACCACACTCTCTTCCACAATGGTTGAACTAATTTACACTCCCACAAACAGTTTAAGAGTGTTCCTATTTCTCCACATTCACTCAAGCATCAGTTGTCTCCAGATTTTTAATGATCGCCATTCTATCTGGTGTGAGATGGTATCTCAATGTGGTTTTGATTTGCATCTCTCTAATGACCAGTGATGATAAGCATTTTCTCATGGGTTTGTTGGCGTCATGTATGTCTTCTTTTGTAAAGTGTCTGTTCATGTCTTTGCCCATTTTTGAATGGGCTTGTTTGTTTATTTCCTGTAAACCTGTTTGAGTTCTTTGTAAATTCTGGATATCAGCCCTTTGTCAGTTGGGTAAACTGCAAAGATTTTTTCCCAATCTTTTGGTTGCCGAATTACTCTAGTGACTGTTCCGTTTGCCATGCAAAAGCTGTGGAGTTTGATTAGGTCCCATTTGTCTATTTTGGCTTTTGTTGCCAATGCTTTTGGTGTTTTAGTCATGAAGTCTTTGCTTACTCCTATGTCCTGAATGGTTTTGCCTAATTTTTCTTCTAGGGTTTTTATGGTGCCAGGTCTTATGTTTAAGTATTTAATTCATCTGGATGTAATTTTAGTGTAAGGTGTCAGGAAGGGGTTCAGTTTCTGCTTTCTGCACATGGCTAGCCAGTTTTCTCAACACCATTTGTTAAACAGGGGATCCTTTCCCCATTGCTTGTCTTTGTCTGGTTGATCAAAGATTATCTGGTTGTAGATATGTTTTGTTGACTCTGATGCCTCTGTTCTGTTCCTTTGTTGTATATCTCTGTTTTGGTACCATTACCATGCTGTTTTGATTACTGTAGCCTTGCAGTATAGTTTGAAGTCTGGTAGTGTGATGCCTCCGGCTGTGTTCTTATGGCTTAGATTTGACTTGGCTATGCGAGCTCTCCTTTGGTTCCATATGAAGTTCATAGTTGTATTTTCCAGTTCTGTGAGAAAACTCAATGTTAGTTTGATGGGGATAGCGTTGATTGTGTAAATTACTTTGGGCAGTATATCCATTGTCACGATATTGATTCTTCCTAACCACGAACATGGAATATTTCTCCATCTGTTTTTATCCTCTTTTATTTCGTTGAGCACTGGTTTGTAGTTTTTCTTGAAGAGGTGCCTTACGTTCCTTTTATGTTGTATTCCTAGATGTTTTATCCTCTTTGTAGCAACTGTGAATGGCAGTTTGTTCTTGATTTGGTTCTCTTTAAGTCTGTTATTGGTGTATACGAATGCTTGTGATTTGTGCACATTGATTTTATATCCTGAGACTTTACTGAAATTGCTTAACAGTTTCAGGAGTTCTTGGGCTGAGGAGATGGGGTTTTCTAGGTATACTATTATGTCGTCTGCAAATAGAGACAATTTGGCTTCCTCCTTTCCTATTTGAATACCCTTTATGTTTTTTTCTTGCCTGATTGCTCTGCCTAGAACTTCCAGTACTATGTTGAATAGGAGTGGTGAGAGAGGGCATCCTTGTCTCGTGCCGTATTTCAAAGGGAATGCTTCCAGTTCTTGCCCATTAAATATGATATTGGTTGTTGGTTTTCATAAATAACTTTTATTACTTTGAGATATGTTCCATCAATACAAAGTTTATTGAGAGTTTTTAGAATAAAGGGCTGTTGAATTTTGTCAAATGCCTTCTGTGGATCAATTGAGATAATCATGTGGTTTTTGTTTTTGGTTCTGTTAATGTGGTGAATGACATTTATTTATTTATTTATTTATTTATTTATTTATTTATTTATTTAATTTATTTATTTTTTGAGATGGAGTTTCCCTCTTGTTACCCAGGCTGGAGTGCAATGGCACAATCTTGGCTCACCGCAACCTCCGCCTCCTGGGTTCAGGCAATTCTCCTGCCTCAGACTCCTGAGTAGCTGGGATTACAGGCATGCACCACCATGCCCAGGTAATTTTTTGTATTTATAGTTGAGACGAGGTTTCACCATGTTGACCAGGATAGTCTCGATCTCTTGACCTTGTGATTCACCCGCCACGGTCTCCCAAAGTGCTGGGATTACAGGCGTGAGCCACTGCGCCCGGCAGTGAAAGACATTTATATACTTGCCTATGTTGAACCAGCCTTGCATCCCCGGGATGAATCCTACTTGATCATGATGGATAAGTTTTTAATGGGTTTTTGCCAGTATTTTATTGAAGATTTTTGCATCTATGTTTATCATGGATATTGGCCTGAAGTTTTCTTTTCTTGTTGAGTCTGTGCCGGGTTTTGGTATCAGGATGATATTGGTCTCATGAAATGATTTTGGAAAGTTTCCCTCTGTTTGAATTATTTAGAATAGTTTCAGAAGGAATGGTACCAGCTCTTCTTTGTGTGTCTGGTGAAATTCGGCTGTGAACCCATCTGGACCAGGGCTTTTTTTGTATTGTAGGCTCTTAATTGCTCCCTCGAATTCAGACCTTGTTATTGGTCTATTCATAGTTTTGGCTTCTTCATGATTTTGGCTTCGGAGGACACAGGTGTCCAGGAATTTATCTATTTCTTCCTGGTTTACTAGTTTATGTGCATAGAGTTGTTTGTATTATTCTCTGATGGTGGTATGAATTTCTGTGGAATCTGTGGTGATTTTCCCTTTATCGTTTTTTATTGCATCTACTTGGTTGTTCTCTCTCTTTTTTTTTTAATCAATCTGGCTAGAGGTCTGTCTATTGTGTTAATCTTTTCAAAAAAAAAGCTCTTTGATTTATTGATTTTTTGAAGGGTTTTTTGTGTCTCTATCTTTTTCAGTTCTGCTCTGATCTTAGTTATTTCTTGTCTTCAGCTAGGTTCTGAGTTTTTTTGATCTTGCTTCTCTAGCTTTTTCAATTTTGATGATAGGGTGTCAATTTTGGATCTCTCTAGTCTTCTCATGTGGGCAATTATTGCTCTATATTTTTCTCCACAGACTGCTTTAAATGTGTCCCAGAAATTCTGGTATGTTTTGTCTTTATTCTCATTGGTTTCAAAGAACTTCTTTATTTCTGCCTTCATTTCATTGTTTATCCAATAAACATTCAAGAACCAGTTGTTCAGTTTTCATGAAACTGTGTGGTTCTGAGTTAGTTTTTGAATTCTGAGTTCTTACTTGATTGCACTATGGTCTGAGAGACTGTTTGTTATGATTTCAGTTGTTTTGCATTTGCTGAGGAGTGCTTTACTTTCAATTATGTGGTCAATTTTGGAGTAGGTGTGATGTGTTTCTTAGAAGAATGTATATTCTGGGAATTTGGGGTGGAGAGTTCCATAAATGTCTATCAGGTTTCTTTGTTCCAGGTCTTAGTTCAAGCCCTGGATATGCTTGTTAATTTTCTGTCTGTTTGTTCTGTCTGATATTGACAGTGGTGTGTTAAAGTCTCCCACTATTATTGTGTGGGTGTCTAAGTCTCTTTGTAAGTCGTTAAGAACTTGCTTTATGTATCTGGGTGCTCCTGTATTGGGTCCATATATATTTAGGATCATTAACTCTTCTTGTTGTATCAGTCTTTTATCATTATGTAATGACCTTCTTTGTCTCTTTTGATCTTTGCTGCTTTAAAGTCTATTTTATCAGAGATGAGAATTGCAACTCCTGCTTTTTTTTTTTGCTTTCCTTTTGCTTGGTAAATGTTCCTTCATCCCTTTATATTGAGCCTTTGTGAATCTTTGCATGTGAGATGGGATTCCTCGATACAGCACACCGATGGGTTTTGGTTTTTTATCCAATTTGCAGTCTGTGTCTTTTGATTGGTGCATTTAGCCCATTTACATTTAGGGTTAATATTGTTATGTGTGAGTTTGATACTGCCATTTTGATGCTAGCTGGCTGTTTTGTCCCTTTGCTGATGCAGATTCTTCATTTTGTTGATGCTCTTTAGCATTTGGTATGTTTTTAGAATGGTTGGTACTGGCTGTTTCTTTCTATGTTTAGTGCTTCTTTCAGTAGCTCTTGTAAAGCAGGTCTGGTGGTGACAAAATCTCTGAGTTCTTGTTGGCAAAATATTTTATTCTTCCTTCACTTATAAAGCTCAGTTTAGCTGTATATGAAATTCCGGGTTGAAAGTTCTTTTCTTTCAGGATGTTGGATATTGGCCCCCACTCTTTTCTGGCTTGTACAGTTTCTTTGGAGAAATCTGCTGTGAGTCTGATGGGCTTCCCTTTGTGGGTGACCCGACCCTTGTCTCTGGCTGCCCTTAGTATTTTCTCCTTCATTTCAACCCTGGTGAATCTGACGATTATGTGCCTTGGGGTTGCTCTTCTTGCGGAGTATCTTTGTGGTGTTCTCTGTATTTCCTGGAGTTGAGTATTGACCTCTCTTGCTAGGTTGGGGAAAATTTCCTGGATAATACTCTGAAGAGTGTTTTCCAGCTTGGTTTTATTCTCTTCATCACATTCTGGTACACCTATCAAACGTAGGTTGGGTCTCTTCACATAGTCCCACATTTCTTGGAGATTTTGTTCATTCCTCTTTGCACTTTTTTCTCTAATTTTGGTTTCTCTTTTTGTTTCATTGAGTTGATCTTTGACTTCTGATATTATTTATTCTTCCTGGTCAAGTCAGCTGTTTAAACTTCTGCATGCTTCGTGAAGTTCTCATGTTGTGTTTTTCAGCTCCTTCAATTCATTCATATTCCTCTCTAAGTTGTCCATTCTTGTTATCATTTCCTCGAATCTTTTTTCAATTTTTTTAAGGTTCTTTTTTTCTTTGCATTGATTTAGAACATGTTCTTTTAGCTCACTGAAGTTTCTCATTATCCACTTTCTGAAGTCTGATTCCATCATTTCGTCACTCTCATTCTCCGTCCAGCTTTGTTCCCTTGCTGTTGAGGAGTTTTGCTTTTTTGTAGGAGGTGAGGTGTTTCGGTTTCGAGTGTTTTTCTCCTTTTATAATGGTTTCTTCCCATATTTGTGGATTTATCCACCTGTCGTCTTAGTAGTTGCTGACTTTTTTATTGGGTCTCTGAGTGGATGCCCAGATTTCTGCTGATGAATATTTTTGTTACTTAGTTTTCCTTCTAACGGTCTAGCCCCTCTGCTGTATGAGTGCTGATGTCCATTCCAGGCTCTGCTTGTCTGGGGCACACCTGTAGCAGCTGCAGAACAGTGAGAAATGCTACCAGTTCTTCTGCAGCTATCTTTGTCTCAGAATAATGCCTGCCAAATGTCAGTCTGATTAGTCCTTTTGTGAGGTGGCTCTTTGGATATACAGTGGTCAGGGCACTGCTTGAAGAGACGGTCTGTACTTTTTAGGAGCTCCAGTGCTGAACTGTGAGCTCCGTTGTTCATTCACGGTTGCTGGGCAAATGTGTTTATGTCTGCTGCAGCAGAACTTATAAAACCCCCCTTTTTTTCCTCAGATGCTCTGTCTCAGGGAGTTGGGGCTTTCTTTATTAGTATTTGTTGCATTGTCCTGCCATGCTAGGAGGCAGTCTATTTACTATTTGCATCCTGGGGCTCTGCCCTGCTACCGTGGGTCCACCCTGCTGTTGCAGGGCTTCTTTCTACTGTGGTGCGCTCTGCCCTGTTGGCATACTCTCTGTTATGGCTAGTTTCCTTGGCAATGGCAGGCTGCATCAGCAATGGGCGTTATCTCAGTAGGGGCGGATTTTGTCCATAGTGGTGGACACTTCTCTCCCACTGAGCTGCATTGTCCTGGATTCAGCTGACCCCACAGCAAATCTCTCAATCCCGAGCACCTCCAATCACCTCACTGCTTGTCCCCACAAGGGTGAGACCCACCGAACCTGATCACCTGGCTTCCTGCCTCAGAGGCCCTACTCTCTTGCTCTCTCTTTTTCTTTCCAAATTGAATGGTTGACTCTCTCACAGTTGCCCCAGTCGCCTGCTGATTGGCCACAGGGATCCGTGCAATCTCCTTTGCTGTGGTCCCCTTCACTGGCTCAAATCGCTCTTCCCAGAAATCTCCTCGTCTGGCTTACCATCCAAGTCCTGTTCAATCAGATGGACATGTCAATCTGCCCTCCCAAAACTCAGTTTGCCAGTTTAACAGGGCACCCAGATCAGTGTGCTTCATGTGGGCTGCTGCTGTGCTGCGGCACTGGCCAAAACGACCACACAAGATGAAAGGACTGCATTGCTTTTCTGTGTCTCTCCGACACCTGGGAATTTTCTCGTTCTGTGGGCAATAAAGGTCCGTCTGAAAATGCGGCTAAAACTCACCCTCTGTGCCTTCACTGAGAGCTGCAATCCTGAGTTGTTTCTACGGCACCATCTTGGAACATCCTCATTTCTAGGGTTTTTATGGTGCCAGGTCTTATGTTTAAGACTTTAATTTATCTGGAGTTAATTTTAGTGTACGGTGTCAGGAAGGGGTCCAGTTTCTGCTTTCTGTACATGCCTAGACAGTTTTCCCAACATCATTTATTAAACAGAAAATTCTTTTCCCATTGCTTGTTTTTGTCAGATTTATCAACTTTTATATGGTTGTAGATATATTTTGTTTACTCCAATGCCTCTGTTCTGTTCCATTGGTCTATATCTCTGTTTTGGTTCCAGTACCATGCTGTTTTGGTTACTGTAGCCTTGTAGAATAGTTCGAAGTCTGGTAGTGTAATGCCTCCCGCTGTGTTCTTTTTGCTTATAATTGACTTGGCTATGCGGGCTCTCCTTTGGTTCCATATAAAATTCATGGTGTTTTTTTCCAGTTCTCTTAAGAAATTCAATGGTAGTTTAATGGGGATAGCATTGGTTGTTTAAATTACTTTGGGCAGTATAGCCATTTTCACGATATTGATTATTCCTAACCTTGAAAATGGAATGCTTCTCCCTCTGTTTGTGTCCTCTCTTATTTTGTGGAGCAGTGGTTTATTGTTTTCCTTAAAGAGGTCCCTTACATTCCTTGTGAGTTGTATTTCTAGGTATTTTATTTTCTTTGTAGCAATTGTGAATGGCAGTTCGTTCTACATTTGGTTCTCTTTAAGTCTTTTATTGGTGTATAGGAATGCTTGTGATTTTTGCACATTAATTTTTATATCCTGAGAATTTGCTGAAGTTGCTTATCATTTTCAGGAGTTTTTGAGCTGAGGTGATAGGGTCTTCTAGGTATACTATCATGTCATCTGCAAATAGAGACAATTTGGTTTCCACCTTTCCTAATTGAATACACTTTATTTCTTTTTCTTGCCTGATTGCTCTGGCTAGAACTTCCAGTACTATGTTAAATAGAAGTGGTGAGAGAGGGCATCCTTGTCTCATGCCGGATTTCAAAAAGAATGCTTTCAGTTTTTGCCCATTAAATATGATATTGGCTGTTGGTTTGTCGTAAATAGCTTTTATTACTTTGAGATATGTTCCATCAATACCAAGTTTATTGAGGGTTTTTAGAATAAAGTGCTGTTGAATTTTGTCAATTGCCTTATCTGCATCAATTGAGATAATCATGTGGTTTTTGTTTTTGGTTTTATTTGGTGAATTACATTTATAGACCTTAGTGTGTTGAACCAACCTTGCATCCCTGAAATGAATCCTACTTGATCATGATGGATAAGTTTTTCAATGTGCTGTTGCAATCGGTTTGCCAGTATTTTATTGAAGATTTTTGCATCTATGTTTATCATTGATATTGGCCTGAAGTTTTCTTTTTTTGTTGAGTCTCTGCCGGGTTTTGGTATTAGGATGATGTTGGTCTCATAAAATGATTTGGGAAGGGTTCCCTCTTTTTGAATTATTTGGAATAGTTTCAGAAGGAATGGTACCAGATTCTCTTTGTGTGTCTGGTAGCATTCGGCTGTGAACTGATCTTGACAAGGGCTTTTTTTTGTGTGTGGTAGGCTCTTAATTTCTGTCTCAACTTCAGACATTGTTATTGGTCTATTCATAGCTTTGGCTTCCTCCTGGTTTAGGCTTGGGAGGACACAGGTGTTCAGGAATTTATTCATTTCTAACTGGTTTACTAGTTTATGTGCTTAGAGTTTTTTGTAATATTCTCTGATGATGGTTTGAATTTATGGCAAATCTGTGGTGATTTTCCCTTTATCTTTTTTTATTGCATCTATTTGGTTGTTCTCTCTTTTCTTTTCTATCAGTCTGGTTAGTGTTCTGTTTATTTTGTTGATCTTTTAAAAAAACCAGCTCTTGGATTTATTGATTTTTGAAGGGTCTTTTGTGTCTATCTCCTTCAGTTCTTCTCTGATCTGAGTTATTTCTTGTCTTCTGCTAGGTTTTGAGCTTTTTTAATTTTTCTCTTCCAGCTCTTTCAATTTCGACGATAGGGTGTCAATTTTGGATCTCTCCACTCTTCGCATGTGGGCACTTATTGCTATATATTTTCCTCTACAGACTGATTTATATGTGTCCCAGACATTCTGGTATGTTGTGTGTTCATTCTCATTTGTTGCGAAGAACTTCTTTATTTCTGCCTTAATTTCATTGTTTATCCAATCAACATGCAAGAGCCAGTTGTCCAGTTTCCATGATGCTGTGTGGTTCTGAGTTAGTTTCTGAATTCTAAATTATAACTTGATTTGACTATGGTCTAAGAGACTGTTTATTATGATTTCAGTAGTTTTGCATTTGCTGAGGAGTGCTTTACTTTCAATTATGTGGTCAATTTTGAAGTAGGTGTGATGTGGTGCTTAGAAGAATGTATATTCTGTGGACTTGGTGTGAGGAGATCTTTAAATGTCTATCAGGTTTGCTTGTTTTTGGTCTGAGTTTAATTTCTGGATATTCTTGTTAATTTTCTGTCTGGTTGATCTGTCTGATATTGACAGTGGAGTGTTAAAGTCTCCCACTATTATTGTGTGGGAGTCTAAGTCCCTTTGTAAGTCGTTGAGAACTTGCCTTATATATCTGGGTGCTCCTGCATTGCGTCCATATATATTTAGAATCATTAGCTCCTCCTGTTTTATCGATGATTTTACGATTATGTGATGACTTTTTTGTATCTTTTTACCTTTGTTGCTTTCAAGTCTATTTTATCAGTGATGAGAATTGCAACTTCTGCTTTTTTTTGCTCTCTATTTGCTTGGTAAATCTTCCTCCATGCTTTAATTTTGAGCCTTTGTGTATCCCTGCATGTGAGATGGGTTTCTTGGATACAGCACACCGATGACTTTTGGTTTTTTATCCAATTTGCCAGTCTGTGTCTTTTGATTGTTGCATTTAGCCCATTTACATTAAGGGTTAATATTGTTATGTGTGAATTTGATACTGCCATTTTGATGCTAGCTGGCTGTTTTGCCCATTGCTTCATGTAGATTCTTCATTTTGTTGATGCTCTTTAGCATTTCATATGCTTTTAGGTTGGCTGGTACTGGTTGTTTCTTTCTATGTGTAGTACCTCTTTCATGAGCTCTTGTAAAGCAGGTCTATTGGTGACAAAATCTCTGAGTACTTGCTTGTTCGTGAAGAATTTTATTTTTCCTTCACTTATGAAGCCCAGTTTTTCCTTCCAAATTTCGAACTGCCAGTTAAACACGGCACCAAGACCCCTGAGTTTTGTGCCAGGTGCCGCTGCGCTGCGGCGCCGGCCTAAGTGGCCACGCGAGCCAAAGGACTGGCTGTGATGGTGTCCTGTGTCACTCCTACACCTAGGAATTTTCTCATTCTGTGGGCAAAAAGGGTCCGTCTGAGAATGCGGCTAGGACTCACCCACCGTGCCTTCACTGAGAGCTGCAATTTTGAGTTGTTTCTATGGTGCCATCGTGGAAGTCGCTCCCAAGAGTCTCCTTTTTTGCCCACTTAGTCGAGTGTCATTCAGTAATACACACCTGGGTAAGAGTTAAGCGTCTACGTCATGTAGCCACTGATTTAGAGCCTCAGTGAATAATACACAGCAGTGGAATAGTCGAGCATTTTTTGTATGGCCACTCATTATGTGCTTCCCTGAATGATACACACCTGGGGAATTATCAATATTCTATTTCATGTTACCACTCATTTAGAACCTTACCACATAATTCACAATGGAACAATACTCAGGTGTCTGTTTTATATAACCTCTCATTCAAAATTTCAGTGAATAATGAACGTGTAAGAAGTAATCAGGACGCTGTTTAAGATAGCTATGAATTAAGTGCATTCCTAAATGAAACACACCGTGGTGAAAGCCAAGAGTCTATTTCATATGAACTCTATATCTGTGTATTGCTGAGTAATACACACCTTAAGGATTATAAGGAGTCTATTTGGCATGGACACTCATACAGAACCTGTTTGAATAATGCACACAAACAGAATAATGAGGAGTTTATATCATGTGGCTACTCATTCAGACAAACAGTGAATAATGCACATGTGGAGTAATTAGAAGTATGTTTCATATGGCCCCTCTTTCACAGCGTCACTGAATATTATGCAATTGTGATAAAATCTGGAGTCTATATTTTATGGCCACTCATTCAGAGAATCACGGAATAATGCACACCTGTGGAATACTCAGAAGTCTCTTTCCTATGGCCCCTCGTTGAGAGCCTGACTAAATGTAGACACCTGAAAAAATAGTCAAGATTTACTTATATCCCCTGATTGAGAAACTCACAAAATAATGCACACCTGTGGAATAGTCAAGAGACTTTTTCATGTGGCCTCTCATTTGGAGTGTCACTGAGTAATGTGTAGTCAGGAATCTATTTTATGTAGACACATATTCAGAGCATTAGTGAATAAGACAGACCCTTGATATAGTAAGGAATCTAATTAACGGGGCCACATCTTCTGAGCCTGACTGAATAATGCACATTTGGATAATAATATGGAGTCTATTTTTGATGGACATTCATTCAGAGCCTCGGTAAATAATGCACACCTGTGGAGTAGCCAGGAGTCTATTATATTAAGACACTCATTCATAGCCTCAGTGGATAATATGCACGTATGGATTAGTCAGAATTCCATTTTACATGGCCACTGACTCATAACCTTAGTGAATAATGCACAAATGTAAAGTACTCTACAGTCTATTTCATATAGCCACTCATTCACAGATTCACTGAATAATACAAATATTTAAGATAGACAGCATCCTGTTTCATATGGTGACACAAGAAGGGCCTCACTGAGTAATACACACCTGGGGAAGTGTTAAAAGTCTACTCTATATATTCTCTCATTTACAGCCTCTGAGAATAATGCACACGTGTCTCTTTTCTATGGACTCAAAGAGACACTAGCCTCTTTTATATGGCCTCAAAATCAAAACTTGAGTGAGTAACACAAAACTTTGGAATAATCTCTTGCCTATTTCATATGCCAAAATATTTAGTTTCAGAGTCAATAATACACGCCTGTGGACTAGTCAGAAAAAAATTTTATATGGCCAAAGATTCAGAGACTCAGTGAATACTACATACCTGCGGAATACATAGGATGCTATTACACGTGGCATCTATTTCAGAGCTTCATTGAATAAGGAACACCTGTATTATAGTCAGAATTCTATTTTGTATAGCCACTCACTTAAAGCCAAATGTAAAATCGCACGCCTGAGGAGTATTCAGGAGTTTCTATTTTATGGCCACTCATTCAGAAACTCACAGAAGAATACAGACCTATGGAAATGTCAGAAGTGTATTTTACATAGCCCCTTATTCAGAACCTCAGTGAAGAATCCTATGTATCAAAAATTCTCAGGATTTTATTTTTTATAGCCACGTATTTAGAGACTGACTTAATAATGCATATTTGGGAATAGTATGGAGACTATTTGATATGAACATTCACCCAGCGACTCAGTGGAAAATGCAGAGCTGAGAAATTGTCAAGAGGATAGAGTCAGGAGTCTATTTTATGTGGTCACTCGTTCAGAAACTCACTGAAGAATACACACCATGGGAATAGTAAGAGTCCAAGTTATATGGCCACTCAATCACAGCATTACCGAATAATGCACAATGGGGCAATAGTAAGGAGTCTATTTCATATGGCCTCTCATTCAGGTTTTCATTACATAATAAACAGTTGTGGAGTAGTCAAGACCCGATTTAAGGTAGCACCAAATTAAGCAGCTCCGTGGATGACACACACGTGTGAGTCAGGAGACTATCTAATATCTACACACATAAAGAACCTCTTCAAATAGTGCACATGTGGAGAATAATCACTAGTCTATTTCATATAATTATTTGACTGGAGAATCAAAAAACAACGCATACCTATTGAGTAAACTGGTTTCTATATCATAAGGACAATTTTTTCAGTGTTTTAGTGAATAATATGTATGTCTGATAAGTCAGGAATCTCTTTCACATGGCCAGTCATTCAGGGCCTCTCTGAATAATACTTTTCTCAGAAATAGTCAAGGGCCTGTTACAAATAGCTACACATTCAGAGTCTCTGTAATTAACACAGACATGGGCAATACAACTGAGTCTCTTTTTTTATGCCCACTTACATAGCGTCTCTTTCAATAACAAACACCTGTGGAAGTGTTTAGAGTATACTTCATGTAGCCCCTCATTAGAGCCTCAGTGAAAAATGCACACAAGGGTAATTGTCAAACATTTTTTTAAATGGCCACTAATTCTGTACCTCCCTGAATAATAGACACCTGGGGAATCGTCAGGATTCTATTTCGTACTACTTATTTTAAACCTAATTGAATAATTCACAATGGAGCAATAGTCCGGTGTATATTTTATGTGGCCTCTCATTCAAAGGTTCAGTGAATAATGATCTTCTATGGAGTAATCAGGATGCTGATTAAGATAGCCACAAATTAATTGCCTTCCTGAATGAGAAACCCCTGGGTGACAGTTGGGAGTCTATTTTATTTGAACTCAAAGTCTGGGTATCAGTGAGTAATACACACCTGGGGGAGTGTCCAGAGTCTATTTAGTATGGCCATCATACAGAACCTATTTGAATAATGCACACATGAAGAATAATGAGGAGTTTATGTCATATGGCTACTGATTCAGACAAACAGTGAATCATGCAAATGTAAAGTAATTAGAAGTCTGTTTCATATAGACCGTTTTTTACAGCCTCACTGAATATTACACACTTGTGGTACAGCCTGCAGTCAATTTTTTATGTCCACTCAGTCAGAGAATCACTGAATAATGCACACCTGTGGAATAGTCAGAAGTCTCTTTCCTATGGACACTCGTTGAGAGCCTCACTAATTGTAGACACCTGAGGAAATAGGATTTACTTTCATCCCTTCATTCAGATTCTCAGTAAATAAGGCACACCTGTAAAATAGTGAGGAGACTTTTTCATGTGGCCTCTCATTCGGAGTGTCACTGAATAATGTGGTGTAGTCAGGAGTCTTTTTCATGTAAACCCATATTCATAGCCTCAGTGAGTAAGAAAGACCCGTGTTATAGTAAGGAATCTAATTTATGTTTCCATATTTTCTGAGCCTCACTGAATAATACACACCTGGAAAACAATTTGCAGTCTATTTTCGATGGACATTCATTCAGAGCCTCGGTGAATAATGCATACCTGTGGAGTAGACAGGAGTCTATTTCATTTGGACACCCATTCATAGCCTCAGTGGATAATATGCACGTGTGGATTAATCAAGATTCCATTTTATATGGCCACTTACTCATAACCTCAGTGAATAATGCAAAAATGTAAAGTACTCAGCAGTCTGTTTCATGTAGCCCCTCATTCAGAGATTCACTGAATAATACAAATATTTAAGATAGACAGCATCCTGTTGCATATGGTCACACAAGAAGAGCCTCACTGAGTAATACACACCTACAGAAGTGTTAGGAGTCTTTTTTATATAATCCCTCATTTGCAACCTAAGAGAATAATGCATACGTGTGAAATAGACACTAGTCTATTTTGTATGGCCACAAAATCAAAGCCTGTGTGAGTAATACATAACTTTTGTATAGTCAATAGTTTATTCCATATGCCCAAATATTCAGAGTCATAGTCAATAATACACACCTGTGGACTAGTCAGGAAACAATTTTATGTGTCCAAAGTTTCAGAGCCTCAGTGAATAATACATACCTGGGGAATACTCAGGGTGCTATTACATATGGCATCTATTTCAGGGCTTCATTGAATAAGAATCACCTGTATTGTTGTCAGAAATCTATTTCGTATAGCCACATATTCATAACGTAACTGAATAAGATTCACCTTGGGGTAAGTCAAAATTCTATTAAGTATAGCCATTCATTTTTAGCCGAATGTAAAAATGCATGTCTGAGGAGAATTTCCAAGTTGGCGCCTTAGAAACAACTCAGCATTGCAGCTCTCAGTGAAGACAAAGAGAGTGAGTTTTAGCCGCATTTTTAGACAGACCTTTGGTACCCACAGAACAGGGAAATTCCCAGGTGTAGGAGAGACACAGGACAGCAGCATACCTCTTTTGGCCTTCACAGCTGTTTTGGGTAGCACTGCAGTGCAGTGGCACTGGGCACAAAACTCACTGGTCTGGGTGCATTGAAAAACTGGCAGTATGATATTTAGGAGGGCAGATTGAAACATCCATTTGATTGAACGGTACTTGGACGGTGAGCCAGACCAGAAGATTCCTGGGTAGCACGATTTGAGCCAGTGCTGTGGGCTGCAGCACGGGAGATTGCAGGGATACCAGTGCCGAATCTGCAGGCGACTGGGGCGCCTGTGAGGGTTTCAACCATCCAAATTGGAGAGAAAATCAGAGAGAGAGAAGGGACTTTGAGGCAGGGAGAAAGGTGATTGGGCTCAACAGGTCCCAACCTCATGGGGACAAGAAGGGTGGAGATTTGAAGCACTTGGTGTTAAGAGTTTTGCTGTGGGCTCAGCTAAATCCAAGATGGTGCAGCTCGATGGGGGAGGAGTGCAATCCGCCCCTACTGAGGTACACGCCCATTGCTGATGCAGCACAGTTGCCGAGGCAACCAGTCATAACAGAGAAACTCCACCAACAGAGTGAAGCGCACCACAGTAGAGCATAGCCCTGCAGCAGCAGGGTATACTGGCTCTAGCAGGGCAGAGCCATGGCAGTCAAATAGTGAATAGAATGCCTCCTAGCTGAGCAGGACAGTGCAACAGATACTCGTAAAAAAAGCCCCAACTCCCTGAGACAGAGCATCTAAGGGGAAAAAAAGGGAGGGTTTCATGAGTTCTGCTGCAGCAGACATAAACACATCCTCCCAACAACTCTGAATGAACAACGAGCTCACAGCTCAACACTGGAGCTTCTAGAAAGTACATACCCTCTCCTCAAGCAGCCCCCTGACCCCTGTATATCCAAAGAGTCACCTCAAAAATAGACTAATCAGAAAGACATTTGGCAGGCATCATTATGAAACAAAGGTAGCAGAAGAAGAAATTGGTAGCATCTCTCACTGTTCTGAAGCTGTTACAGGTGTACCCCAGACAAGCAGGGCCTGGAGTGGACCTCAGCACTTCTACAGCAAAGGGGCTAGACCGTTAGAAGTAAAACTAAGTAACAGAAATAATTCATCATCAACAGTCTAGACATCCTCTCAAAGACCCAATCGAAATGTCAGCAACTACTAAGGTGACAAGTGGATAAATCCACAAAGATGAAAAAAAAACAGCGCAAAAAAGAGGAAGACACGTGAAACCAAAGCACCTTACCTCCTACAAAAGACCAAAACTCAACAGCAAGGGAAAAAAGCTGGACAAAGAATGAGAGTGAAGAAATGATGGAATCAGACTTCAGAATGGGGATAATGAGGAACTTCAGTGAGCTAAAAGAACATGTTCTAAATCAATGAAAAAAACTAAGAACCTTGAAAAAAAGATTTAAAAAAAGATTAGAGAAAATGATAACAAGAATGGACAACTTAGAGAGGAATATGAATGAATTGAAGGAGTTGAAAAACGCAATACGAGAACTTCGTGAAGCATGCGCAAGTTTCAACAGCCGAATTCACCAAGCAGAAGAAAGAATATCAAAAGTCGAAGATTATTTCAATGAACTAAAATGAGAAACCAAGATTAGAGAAAAAAGCACAAAGAGGAATGAACAAAATCTCCAAGAAATGTGGAACTATGTGAAGAGACAATACCTATGTTTGATAGGTGTACCAGAATGTGACGAAGAGAATGAATCCAAGCTGGAAAACACTCTTTAGGATATTATCAAGAAAAATTTCTCCAACCTAGCAATGCAGGCCAATACTCAACTCCAGGAAATACAGAAATCACCACAAACATATTCCACAAGAAGGGCAAACCCAAGGCACATAAAAATCAGATTTTTCAGGGTTGAAATTAAAGAGAAAATACTAAAGGCAGCCACAGAGAAAGGTCGGGTCACCCACAAAGAGAAGCCCATCAGGCTCACAGCAGATCTCTCGGCAGAGACTCTACAAACCAGAAGACAGTGGGGGCCAATATTAAACATCCTTAAAGAAAAACACCTTCAACCCAAAATTTTATATTCAGCCAAATTGAGCTTCATGAGTGAGGGAAGAATAAAATCTTTTTCCAACAAGCAAGTACTCAGAAATTTTGTCACCACCAGACCTGCTTTACAAGAGCTCCTATAAGAGGCACTACACATAGAAAGAAACAACCAATACCAGCCATTCTATAAACATATCAAATGCTAAAGAGCATCAACAAAATGAAGAATCTGCATCAACCAATGGACACCCAGCTAGCATCAAAATGGCAGTATCAAACTCACACATAACAATATTAACCCTAAATGTAAATGGGCTAAATGCACTAATCAAAAGACAAAGACTGGCAAATTGGATAAAATACAAAAACCCATCGGTGTGCTATATCCAGGAAACCAATCTCACATGCAAGGATTCACAAAGGCTCAAAATAAAGGGATGGAGGAAGATTTACCAAGCAAATGGAAAGCAAAAAACAGCAAGAGTTGCAATTGTAATCTCTGATAAAATAGACTTTAAAGCAACACAGACCAAGAGAGACAAAGAAGGTCATTACATAATGGTAACAGGATCAATACAAGAAGAGCTAATAATTTTAAATATAGATGTACCCAACACATAAGCACCCAGATACATAAGGCAAGTTCTTAACGACTTACAAGGAGACTTAGATTCCCACACAATAATAGTGGGAGACTTTAACATTCCACTGTCAATATCAGACAGATCAACCAGACTGAAAATTAACAAAGATATGCAGGCCTAGAACTCAGACCTGGAAATGCAAACCTGATAGACATTTACAGAACTGTCCAACACAAATCAAAAGAATATACATTATTCCCAGCACCACATTACACCTACTCCAAAATTGACCACATAATTGGAAGTAAAGCACTCCTCAGCAAATGCAAAACAACTGAAAACATAACAAAGAGTATCTTAGACCATAGTGAAATCAAGTTAGAAATTGGAATTCAGAAACTAACTCAGAACCGCACAGCTTCATGGAAACTGAACAACTGGCTTTTGACTGTTGATTGGATAAACAATGAAATGAAGGCAGAAATAAAGAAGTTCGTCAAAACCAACGAAAATGAAGACACAACATACCAGAATCTCTGGGACACATTTAAAGTAGTCTGTAGTGGAAAATATATAGCAATAAGTGCCCACATGAGTAGAGGGGAGAGATCCAAAATTGACAACCTATCATCAAAATTGAAAGAGCTAGAGAAGCAAGATCAAAAAACCTCAAAACCTAGCTGAAGACAAGAAATAAGTAAGATCAGAGCAGAACCTAAGGAGATAAAGACACAAAAATCCCTTTAAAACATCAATAAAACCAAGAGCTGGTTTTTCAAAACGATCAACAAATTAGACAGACCACTAGCCAGACTGATAAAAAAGAAAAGAGAGAACAACCAAATAGATGCAATAAAAAACGATAAAGGGAAAATCACCACAGATTCCACAGAAATTGAAACCATTATCAGAGAATACTACAAACAACTCTATGCACACAAACTAGTAAATCAGGAAGAAATGGATAAATTCCTGGACACCCATAACCTCCCAAGCCTAAACAAAGAGGAAGCCAAAACTATGAATAGACCAATAAGAAGGTCTGAAGTTGAGGCAGAAATTTAGAGCCTACCACACAAAAAAAAGCCCAGGTCCAGATGGGTTCACAGCAGAATTCTGCCAGACACATAAAGAGGAGCTGGTACCATTCCTCCTGAAACTATTCCAAATAATTCAAAAAGAGGGAACCCTTTCCAAATCATTTTATGATACCACCATCATCCTGATACCAAAACCCGGCAGAAACTCAAAAAGAAGCGAAACCTTCAGGCCGATATCCATGATGAACGTAGACGCATAACTCTTCAATAAAATTCTGGCAAACCGATTGCAACAGCACAAATTAAAAATTTATCCATCATGATCAAGTAGGATTCATCCCGGGGATGCAACGCTGCTTTAACATACACAAGTTTATAAACGTCATTCACCACATTAACAGAACCAAAAACCAAAATCACATGATTATCTCAATTGATGCAGAGAAGGCATTTGACAAAATTCAACAGCCCTTTATGCTAAAATCCCTCAATAAACTCGGTATTGATGAAACATATCTCAAAGTAATAAAAGCTATTTACGACAAACCAACAGCCAATATCATACTTAATGAGCAAAAACTTGAAGCATTTTTTTTTTAATTCTGGCACTAGACAAGGATGCCTTTCTCACCACCCCTATTCAACATAGTGCTGGAGGTTCTAGAGAGAGCAATCAGGTAAGAAAAAGAAATAAAGCATATTAAAATAAGAAAGTTTGAAGCCAAACTGGCTTTATTTGCAGATGACATGATAGTATACCCAGAAGACCCTGTCACCTCAGCCCAAAAACTACTGAAAGTGATAAGTGACATCAGCAAAGTCTCAGGATATAAAATCAATGTGCAATAATCACAAGCATTTTTATACACCAACAACAGACTTAAAAAGAACCAAATCAAGAACTAACTGATATTCACAATTGCTACAAAGAAAATAAAATACCTGTGAATACAACTTACAAGGAACGTAAGGGATCTCTTCAAGAAAAACTAAAAACCACTGCTCAACGGAATAAGAGAGGACACAAACAGGAGAAACATTCCATGTTCATGGTTAGAAAGAATCAATATCATAAAAATGGCTATACTGCTCAAAGTAATTTATGCAATCAATGCTATCCCCATCAAGCTCCCATTGAATTTCTTCACACAACTGGAAAATACCACCATGACCTTCACTTGGAACCAAAAGAGAGCCCGCATAGCCAGGTCAATTCTAAGCAAAAAGAACACAGCAGGAGGCATCACACTACCAATCTTCAAACTATACTAAAAGGCTACATTAATCAAAACAGCATGGTTCTGGTACCAATACAGACATATAGACAAATGAAACAGAACAGCGGCATCGGAGGCAAATCAACATATCTACAAACATATAACCTTTGATAAACCAGACAAAAACAAGCAATGGGGAAAGGATTCCCTGTTTAACAAATGGTGTTTGGAAAACCAGTTAGCCATGTGCAGAAAGCAGAAACTGGACCCCTTCCTGACACCTTACACTAAAATTAACTCCAGATGGATAAAAGAATTAAACAGAAGACCTGGCACCATAAAAACCCTAGAAGAAAATCTAGGCAAAACCATTCAGAACATAGGAGTAGGCAAGGACTTCATGACCAAAACACCAAAAGCATTGGCAACAAAAGCCAAAATAGACAAATGGGACCTAAGAACACTCCACAGCTATTGCATGGCAAAAGAAAGTGTCACTAGAGTGAATCGGCAACCAACAGATTGGGAAAAAAAATCTTTGCAGTTTACCCAACTGACAAAGGGCTGATGTTCAGAATTTACAAAGAACACAAACAGGTTTACAGGAAATAAACAAACAAGCCCATTCAAAAATAGGCAAAGGATATGAACAGACACTTTACAAAAGAAGACATACATGAGGCCAACAAACCCATGAGAAAATGCTCATCATCACTGGTCATTAGAGAGATGCAAATCAAAACCACATTGAGATACCATCTCACACCGGATAGAATGGCTATCATCCAAAAATTTGGAGAAAACAGATGCTGGAGGGGTTGTGGAGAAAGAGAACACTCTTTCACTGTTGGTGGGAGTGTAAATTAGTTCAAACATTGTGGAAGACAGTGTGGCGATTCCTCAAGGACCTAGAAATAGAAATTCCCATTTGACCCAGCAATCGCATTACTGGGTATATATCCAAAGGACTATAAATCGTTCTACTATAAGAACACATGCACACGAATGTTCATTGCAACACTGTTTACAATAGCAAAGAACTAGAACCAATCCAAATGCCCATCGGTGATAGATTGGACTGGGAAAATGTGGCACATATAAATCATTGAATATTATGCAGCCATCAAAAATGATGAGTTTATGTCCTTTGTAAGGACATGCATGAATCTGGAGAACATCACTCTCAGCAAACTGACACAAGAACAGAAAAGAAAATACCACAGATTCTCACTCATCGGCGGGTTAGAAAAATGAGAACACATGGACGCAGGGAGAGGGGTACTACAAACTGGGGTCTATTGTGGGAAATAGGGGAGGGACAGCGCGGGGGAGATGGGGAGGGATAGCTTGGGGAGAAATGCCAAATGTGGCTTAAGGGGAGGAAGGCAGCAAAACACCCTGCCGTGTGTGTACCTATGTAACTATCTTGCACGTTCTGCTCATGTACCCCAAAACCTAAAATGAAATAAAAGTGAAAAATAAAATAAAAAATAAATTTAGGGTTACTGCCATTTGATATTAACTGGCTATTTTATACATTCGTTGATGTAAATTATTTTTTATATTGATTGTCTTTACTTTATGGTATATTTTTAGAAAGGCTAATTCTTGTTGTTCCTTTCTGTGTGTAATGCTTCTTTCAGAAGTTTTTGTGAAGCAGGCCTGGTGCTAATAAAATCTCCGAGTACTTTCTTGTTCATAAATGATTTTATTTTTCCTTCAATTGTGAAACTTAGTTTGGCAGAATATGAAATTCTGGGCTGAAAGTTCTGTTCTTTAAGGATGTTAAATATTGGCCCCCAATCTCTTCTGGCTTGTAGGGTTTCTGCTGAGGGATCTGCTGTAAGTCTGATAGGCTTTTTTTTTGTTGGTAACCTGACCTTTCTCTCTGGCTGCCCTTAGTATTTTCTTCTTCATTTCAACCCTGGTGAATCTAACGATTATGTGCCTTGGGGTTGCTCTTCCTGAGGAAAGTCTTTGTGGTGTTCTCTGTATTACCTGGGGTTGAATCGTGTCCTGCTTTGCTAGGTTAAAACAATTCTCTAGAATAGTATCCTGAAGAGTATTTTCCAGCTTGGATTCATTCTCTCCATCACATTCAGGTACACCTATCAAACGTAGATTACGTCTTTTCACATAGACCCATATTTCTTGGAGACTTTGCTCATTCCTTTTTAACCTTTTTCTCTATTCTTGTCTTCTCATTTTATTTCATTAAGTTGGTCTTCGAACTCGGATATCCTTTCTTCTGCTTGATTAATTCAGCTATTCAAACTTGTGCATATTTCATTAAGTTCTCATGTTGTATTTTTCAACTCTGTTAGTTTATTTATATTTCTCTATATATTGTCCATTCTTTTTAGCATTTCGTGAAACGTTTTTTCAAAGTTCTTAGTTTCTTTACATTATGTTAGAACAAGTTCTTTCAACACCCAAAATTTTCTTGTCATCTACCTTTTGAAGCCTATTTCACATAATGGAACACAATTTTTTTCCATCAGACCTTGTTCCGTTGCTGATGAGGAATTGCAAGACAGTGTAGAAGGAGTGGGGATCTAATTTTGGGTATTATCTGCCTTTGTAGTCTGCTTTTTTAACTTTATTATGAATTTATCTATCTGTTGTCTTTACAATTACCGCCTTTCTAATTAGGTTTCTGAGTGGACGTCCAATTTATTGATTCCCAGTGATGGAATCCAAGCAACCCACTGTGACGGCCAAAACAGCAGCGATAAGACTGATGGCGCTCTTCTGCTGGGAATCTCCGGTCTGGCTTCCTTCTTGAGTACTTAACAAGCAGCCCTGTCTTCCCAGAACTCCAAACACCAGACAGTAGGAAAACAAGTCTCCTTTACTCTGCAAGAAGATCTGCTGCGCCGAGTCCACAGCAAATCTGCTGCGCTGGCCACAAGAGTCGCACTGGTGACACGCGGGGCTCCTCCATTGGAAATATTCTGGTCCGTGAGTGAACAAAATTTGTCTGAAAGTGTGGCATCCTCTCGTTTTCTGGGCTTTCACTCTGAGCTACAATCCTGAGCTGTTAGCAATCAGCCATCTTGAATCTGAAAACCAACACAAATATTTAAGATAGACAGCATCCTCTTTCATATGGTCACACAAGAAGAGACTTTCTGAGCGATAAACACCTGGGGAAGTGTTAGGAGTCTCTTTTATATAGCCTCTCATTTACAGGTTATGCAAATGATGCACACCTGTGGAACAGACGGTATTCTATTTAATATGGCCACAAAATCAAAGCCTGAGTGAATAATACACAACTTTTAATAGTCACTAGTCTATTCCATATTCCGAAATATTCAGAGTTAGAGTCAATAATACACACCTGTGGACTAGTGAAGATACAATTTTATATGGCCAAAGTTTCAGAACCTCAGTGAGTAATACATACCTGTGGAATATTCAGGATGCAATTACATATGGCATCTATTTCAGAGCTTCAGTGAATAAGAACAACTTGTATTGTACACAGAATTCTATTTTATTTAGCCAAATATTCAGAGCCTAACTGAATAACATACGCCTTGGGGAAAGTCAGGATTCTATTTCATATAGCCATTAATTTAAAGCCAAATGTAAAGATGCACACCTGAGGATTATTCAGGAGTTTTAATTTTGTAGCCACTCATTCAAAGCCTCACAAAATAGTACAAACCTATGGAAAAGTCAGGAGTGTGTTTCACATAGCGACTTACTCAGACCCTCAGTAAAGAATTATATATATATCTGGAAAATACTAAGGATTCTATTATATATAGCCACTCATTCAGAGAATCACTGAATAATGAACATCTGCGGAATAATCAGAAGTCTCTTTCCTATGGCCAGTCATGAAGAGCCTCACTAAATGTAAACACCTGGAAAAATAGTCAGGATTTACTTTTATCCCCTCCTTCAGAGTCTCACTGAATAATGCACACCTGAAGAATAGTCAGAAGACTTTTTCCTGTGTCCTTAAGTTCGGAGTGTCACTGAATAATGTGATGTAGTCAGGAGTTCCATTCCTCTAGACACATATTCAGAGCCTCAGTGAATAAGACAGACCCTTGTGTAAGTAAGGAATCTAATTAATATGGTCACATCTTCTGAGCCTCACTGGATAATACACACCCAGAGTATAACTTGAAATCTATTTTCGATGGACATTCATTCAGTGCCTTGGTGAATAATGCACAACAGTGAAGTAGTCAGGAGTCTATTTCATTTGGACACTCATTCATAGACTCAAAGGATAATATGCACATGTGGATTAGTCTGAATTCCATTTCATATGGCCACTGTTTCATAACCTCAGTGAATAATGCACAAGTGTAAAGTACTCAGCAGTCTATTTCATATAGCCACTAATTCAAAGATTCACTGAATAATAAAAATATTAAAGATAGAGAGCATCCTGTTTCATATGGTCTCACAAGAAGAGACTTACTGAGTAATACACACCTTGGGAAGTGTTAGGAGTCTACTTTATATTGCCTCTCATTTACAGATTCAGCAAATAATGCACACGTGTGGAATAGACGCTAGTCAATATTATATGGCCACAAAATCAAAGCCTGAGTTAGTAATACACAACTTTGGAATAGTCACTAGTCTATTCTGTATGCCCAAATATTCAGAGTCAGAGTCAAAAATACACACTTGTGGACGAGCGATACAACAATTTTATATGGCCAAAGTTTCAGAGACTCAGTGAGTAACACATACCTGGGAAATACTCAGGTCCCTATTACTTATGGCATCTATTTCAGAACTTCATTGAATAAGAAACACCTGTACTGTATTCAGAATTCTATCTCATATAGCCATATCTTCAGAGACTAACTAAATAGCATACACCTTGGGGAAAGTCAGGATTCTATTTTGAATAACCACTCATTTAGAGCCGACTGTAAAAACGCACGCATGGAGATTATTCAGGAGTCTCTATTTTATTACCAAACATTCAGAGCTTCACAGAATAATACAGACCTATGGAAATGTCAGGAGTGAATTTCACATGGCCAATTATTTAACCCTTTTGTGAAGAATCATATATATTAAATAAATACTCGGGATTCTATTATATATTGCCACTTATTAGGAGACAGACTGAATAATGCACACCTGGAAAATAGTCTGGGGACTATTTGATATGACCGTTTACCCAGTGACTCAGTGGAAAATGAAAAGCTGAGAAATAGTCAAGAGGATAGGGTCATGAGTCTATTTTATGTGGTCACTCATTCAGAAACTCACTGAAGAATACACACGTTGGGAATATTCAGAGTCTAGGTCATATGGCCACTCAATCACAGTATTACCGAATAATGCACAGTAGGGCAATAGTAAGAAGGCTATTTCACATGGCCTCTCATTCAGAGCTTCAGTGCATAATAAACAGCTATGTAAGGGACCTCTTTAAAGAAAACTACAAACAACTGCTCAACGAAATAAGAGAGGACACAAACAGATGGAGAAACATTCCATGTTCATGGTTAGGAAGAATCAATATCGTGAAAATGACTATACTGCCCAAAGTAATTTACACAATCAATGCTATCCCCATCAAACTACCATTGAATTTCTTCACAGAAATGGAAAAAACCACCATGAATTTCATATGGAACCAAAAAAAAGCCCGCATAGCCAAGTCAATTCTAAGCAAAATGAACACAGCGGGACGCATCACGCTACCAGACTTCAAACTATAATACAAGGCTACAGTAATCAAAACAGCATGGTACTGGTACGAAAACAGAGATATAGACCAATGGAACAGAACAGAGGCATTGGAGGCAACACAACACATCTACAACCATATTATTTTTGATAAACCAGACAAAAACAGGCAATGGGGAAAGGATTCCCTATTTAATAAATGGTGTTGGGAAAACTGGCTAGCCATGTGCAGAAAGCAGAAACTGGACCCCTTCATGACACCTTACACTAAAATTAACTCCAGATAAATTAAAGACTTAAACGTAAGACCTGACACCATAAAAAGCCTAGAAGAAAATCTAGGCAAAACCATTCAGGACATAGGAGTAGGCAAGAATTTCATGAACAAAACACCAAAAGCATTGGCAACAGAAGCCAAAATAGACAAATGGGACCTAATCAAACTCCACAGCTTCTGCACAGCAAAAGAAACAGTCACTAGAGTGAATCGACAACCATCAGAATGGGAAAAAATCTTTGCAGTTTACACATCTGACAAAGGGCTGATATCCAGAATTTAAAGAACTCAAACAGATTTACAGGAAAAAAACAAAGAAGCCCATTCAAAAATGGGCAAAGGATATGAACAGAAACTTTACAAAATAAGACATACATGAGGCCAACAAACATATGAAAAAGTGCTCATCGTCATTGGTCATTAGAGAGATGCAAATCAAAACCACATTGAGATACCATCTCACACCAGTTAGAATGGCGATCATTAAAAAATCTGGAGACAGCAGATGCTGGAGAGGATGTGGAGAAATAGGAACACTCTTACACTGTTGGTGGGAGTGTAAATT
>PVHO010005383.1:35619-81880 GCA_004024885.1 Saguinus imperator | reverse complement strand
ACAGCACTGTTTACAATAGCAAAGATCTGGAACTAACCCAAATACCCAACGATGATAGACTGGACTGGGAAAATGTGGCACATATACACCATGGAATATTATGCAGCAATCAAAAATGATGAGTTTGTGTCCTTTGTAGGGACATGGATGAATCTGTAGAACATCATTCTCAGCAAACTGACACAAGAACAGAAAAAGAAATACCGCATATACTCACTCATAGGTGGGTGAGAAAAATGAGAACACATGGACACAGAGAGGCGGTCTACTATACACTGGGGACTGTTGGGGGGAATGGGGGAGGGACAGCATGGGGGGCTGGGGGGGACAGCCTGGGGATGAATTCCAAGTGTGGGTGAATGGGAGGAAAGCAGCAAAGCACACTGCCATGTGTGTACCTATGCAACTATCTTGCTCGTTCTGCACATGTACCCCCAAACCTATAATGCAATAAAAATTAAAAGTAAAAAACATAAATAAAAAATAAACAGCTATGGAGTAGTCAGGACCCCATTTAAGGTAGCTCCAAATTAAACAGCTCCGTTGATGATACACATATGTGTGATAGGAGACTATTTGATATAGACGCTCATACAGAACCTCTTCGAATAATGTACATGTGGGGAATAATCATTAGTCTACTGCATATAGTGATTTTTTTGGAGAGTCAAAAAGATTTTGGTCTGTTTCATAAGGCCATTCTTTCAGTGTTTCTGTGAATAATATGTATGTCTGATAAGTCAGGAATCTCTTTCACATGGCCACTCGTTCAGGGCCTCTGTGAATAATACTACCCTCATAAATAGTCAAGGGTCTACTTCAAATTGCTACACATTCAGAGTCTCTGTAAGTAGTGCACACCTAACCAATACAAGAGAGTCTCTCTTTTATGCTCACTTAGTCAGAGTCTCATTCAATAATACACACATGGGGAATAGTTAAGAGTCTACTTTATGTAGCCACTCATTTAGAGCTTCAGTGAATAATGCACACCAGGGTAATAGTCGAGCATTTTTTATATGGCCACTCTTTCTGTGCCTCTCTAAATGATACACATCTGGGGAATCCTCAGGATTCTATTTTATACTACCACTCATTCAGAACCTTATGGAATAAGAAAAAATGGAGTAATAGTCAGGTGTCTATTTTATATGGCCTCTCCTTCAAAGATTCAGTGAATAAGGAACTTCCATGGAGTAATCTTGACGCTGTGTAAGATAGCCACGGATTAAGTGCCTTTCTGAAAGATACACACCTGGGTGATAGTCAGGAGTCTACTTCATATGAACTCTAATTCTGGGCATCACTGAGTAATACACACCTGCGGGATTTTCAGGAGTCTATTTGGTATAAAAAGTCATACAGAATCTGTTTAAATAATGCACACATGAATAATAATGAGTTTATATCATACTGCTACTCATTCAGACAAACAGTGAATAGCACACATGTGGAGTAATTAGCAGTCTGTTTCATATGGCCCCTTTTTCTCAGACTCACTGAATCCTACACACTTGTGATATAGTCTGGAGTCTACTTTTATAGCCACTCATTCAGAAAATCACTGAATAATGCACACCTGTGGAATAGTCAGAAGTCTCTTTCTAATGGCCACTAACTGAGCACCTCACTAAATGTACACGCCTCAGAAAATAGAAAAAATTTACTTTTATCTTCTTATTTTGAGTCTCACTAAATAATGAACACCTGTGGAATAGTCAGGAGAATTTTTCATGTGCCCATTCTTTTGGAGTGTCACTGAACAATGCCCTGTATTCAGGAGTCTATTTCAAGTAGACACTTATTTAGAGCCTCAGTAAATAAGACAGACTCTTGATATAGTAAGCAATCTAATTAATATGGCCACATTTTCTGAGCCTGACTTAATAATACACACCCAGAGAATAATTTGGAGTCCATTTTCAATGGACATTCCTTAAGAGCCTCTTTGAATAATGCACACCTGTGAAGTAGCCAGGAGTCTATTTCAGTTGGACACTCATTCATAGCCTCATTGGATAATATGCACTTGCGGATTAATCAGGATTTCATTTCATAATGCCACTGACTCATAACCTCGTAAATAATGCACAAATGTAAAGTACTCAGCAGTCTATTTCATATAGCCACTCATTCAGAGATTCACAGAATAATACAAATATTTAAGATAGACAGCATCTTGTTTCATATGGTCACAGAAGAAGAGCTTCACTATGTAATACGCATGTGGGGAAGTGTTAGGAGTCTACTTTAAATAGCCTATCATTTACTGCCTTAGCGAATAATGCACACGTGATGAGTAAACACTAGTCTTTTTTATGTAGCCACAAAATCAAAGCCTGAGTGAGTAATACACAACTTTGGAATAGTCACTAGTCTATTCCATATGTCCAAATATTCAGAGTCAGAGTTAATAATACACACATGTGGACTAGTCAGAAAACTGTTTCATACGGCCAAAGTTTAGACCCTCAGTGAATAATACATACCTGGGGAATACTCAGGACGCTATTACATATGGCATCAATACCAGAGCTTCATTCAATAATAAACACTTGTATTGTAGAATTCCATTTTGTATAGCCACATATTCAGGGCCTAACTGAATAACATACACCTTGGGGAAAGTCAGGATTCTATTTTGTCTCATTCAATAATACGCACCTGGGGAAGAGTTAAGAGTCTACTTTATGTAGTCACTCATTTAGATATGACCGTTTACCCAGCGACTCTGGAAACTGCACAGCTTAAAAATAGTCAAGAGGATAGAGTCAGAAGTCTATTTTACGTAGTCACTCGTTCAGAAACTCACTGAAGAATACACACCTTGGAAATAGTCAGAGTCCTGTTTCTATGGACACGTAATAACAGCATTACCGAATAATGCACAATGGGGCCATAGTAAGGAGTCTATTTCATATGACCTCTCATTCAGAACTTCAGTGCATAATAAACAACTGTGGAGTAGTCACATCCCTATTTACGGTAGCCCCAAATTAAGCAGCCCCGTGAATGATACACACATGTGTGATAGTCAGAAGACTATTTGATATGGATACTCATACAGAACCTCTTTGAATACTGCACATGTGGGGAATAATCACTAGTTTATTTCATATGGTGGTTAGTTTGGAGAGTCAAAAAATAACACACACCTGTGGAGTAAAATGGGGTCTATTTCATAAAACCACCACTCTTTCAGTATTTCAGTGAATAATATGTGTATCTGATAAGTCAGAAATCTCTTTCAAATGGCCACTCGTTCAGGGCCTCTGTAAATCATACTCCCTTAAGATATAGTCAAGGGTCTATAAGGCCATACATTCAAAGTCTCGCCATGTAATGCACACTTTGGTAATGCACGAGAGTCTCTTTTTTATACCCACTTAGTAAGAGTCTCATTCAATAATACACACATTGAAAACCGGTAAGAGTGTACTTCATGTAGCCAATCATTTAGAGCCTCAGTGAATAATGCACACCAATTTAGTAGTCTAGACCTTTCTATAGGGCCACACATTCTGTACCTCCCAGAATGACACACACCTGGGGAATCCTCAGGATACTGTTTCATACTACCAATCATTTAGAACCTTATTGAATAATTCACAGTGGAGCAGTAGTCAGGAGTCTATATTATATTTGCTCTCATTCAAAGTTTCAGTGAATAATGAACTTCTATGGAGTAATCAGGACGCTGGTTAAGATAGCCATGAATTCATTGCTTTCCTGAATGATATACACCTGGGTGATAGTCAGGATTCTATTTCATATGAACTCTAATTCTTGGTACCGCTGAGTAATAAACACCTGGAGGAGTGTCAGGAGTCTATTTGGTATGGACACTCATACAGAACCTGTTTGAATAATGCAAACATGGATAATAATGAATAGTGTGTCATATGGCTGCTCATTCAGACAAACAGTGAATAACGCACATATGGAGCAATTAGAAGTCTCTTTCATATGGCTCCTCTTTCAGTTCTTCACGGAATATTACACACTTGTGATGGAGTCTAGAGTCTAATTTTTATGGCCACTCATTCAGAGAATCACTGAATAATGCATACCTTTGGAATAGTCAGAAGTCTCTTTCCTATGGCCATTCGTTGAGAGCCTCACTAAATGTCTACACCTAGGAAAATAGTCAGAATTTACTTTTATCCCCTCATTCAGAGTCTCACTAAATAATGAATGCCTGTGGAATAGTCAGGAGACGTTTTTATGTGGCCTGCCATTCAGAGTGTCACTGAATAATGTGGTGTAGTCAGGAGTCTATTTCATGTAGACACATATTCAGAGCCTCAGTGAATATGACAAACTCTTGATATAGTAAGGAATCTAATAAAATTGCCCATATCTTCTAAGCCTCACTGAATAGTACTCACCTGGAGAATTATTTGGAGTCTATTTTCGATGAACATGCATTCAGAGCCTCGGAAAATAAGGCACACTTGTGGAGTAGACAGGAGTCTATTTTGTTAAGACACACATTCACAGCCTCAGTGGATAATATGCACGTGTGGGTTACTCAAGATTCCATTTTATATGGCCACTGACTTGAAACCTCAGTGAATAATGCACAAATGTAAAGTACTCAGCAGTCTATTTCATATGGCCACTCATTCAGGGATTCGCCACATAATACAAATATTTAAGATAGACAGCATCCTGTTTCATACGGTCACACAAGAAGAGCCTAACTGAGTAATACACACCTGGGGAAGCATTAGGAGTCAACTTTTTGTAGCCTGTCATTTACAGCTTCAGCGAATAATGCACACGTGTGGAATACACACTAGTCTTTTTTCTATGGCCACACAATGAAACCCGGACTTAGTAATACACAAATTTGGAATAGTCACTAGTCTATTGCATATGCCCAAATATTTAGAGTCAGAGTCAATAATACACACATGTGGACTAGTCTGGAAACAATTTCTTATGGCCACACTTTCAGAGCCTCAGTGAATAATACATACCTGACGAATACTCAGGACGCTATGACATGTGGCATCTATTTCAGAGCTTCATTGAAAAAGAACACCTGTATTGTAGTCAGAATTCTATTTCTTATAGCCACAAATTCAGAGCCTAACTGAATAACACACACCTTGGTGAAAATCAGAATTCTATTTCGTAGAGCCACTCATTTAGAGCCAAATATAAAAACTCAGGCCTGAGAAGTATTTAGGAGTCTCTATTTTATGGCCACTCATTCAGAGCCTCACAGAAGAATACAGACCTAAGGAAACTTCAGGAGTGTATTTCACATGGCCACTTATTCAGAACCTCAGTGAAGAATTATATATATCTAAAAAATACTCAGCTTTCTATTATATATAGCCACGTTTTTCATGACTGAGTTAATAATGCACACTTTGGGAAGAGTCTGGAGATTATTTGATATGGCCATTCACTCAGCGACTCAGTGGAAAATGCAGAGGTAAGAAATAGTCCAGAGGATAGAGTCAGGAGTCTATTTTATGTGGTCACTCGATCAGATACTCAATGAAGAATACACACAATGGGAATAGTCAGAGTTCAAGTCATATGGCCACTCAATCACAGCATTACCAAATAATGAACAATGAGGAAACAGTAAGGATTCTATTTCATATGGCCTCTTATTCAGAGCTTCAGTGCATAATAAACAGTTGTGGAGTAGTCAGGACCCTATTGATGGTAGCCCCAAATTAAGCAGTTCCGTGAAAGATACAGAAATGTGTGCGGGTCAGGAGACTATTTTGTATGGACACTCATACAGAACCTCTTGGAATTCTGCACATGTGGGGAATAATCACTAGTCTATTTCAAATGCTGATTTGTTTAGAGGGTCAAAAAGTAACGCACACCTGTGGAGTAAAATAGGGTCTATTTCATAAGGCCAATCTTTCAGTGTTTTAGTGAATAATATGTATATCTGATTAGTCAGGAATTGCTTTCACATGGACACTCCTTCTGGGCCTCTGTGAATAATTCTTCCTTCAGAAATAGTCAAGGGTATACTCCAAATGGCTACACATTCAGAGTCTCTGTAAGTAATGAACACCTGGGCAATACACATGAGTCTCTTTTTATGCCCACTTAGTCAGAGTCTCATTCAATAATACACACCTGGGGAAGAATTAATTATCTACTTCATGTAGCCACTCATTTAGAGCCTCAGTGAATAATCCAAACCAGGGTAATAGTCAAGCATTTTTTATATGGCCACTCCTTCTGTGCCTCCCTGAATGATATACACCTGAATAATCCTGAGGATTCTATTTCATACTACCACTTATTTAGAAACTTATAGAATAATAACAAATAGAACAACAGTCAGGTGTCTATTTTATACGGCCTCTCATTCAAATTTTCAGTGAATAATGAACTTCTATGGAGTAATCAGGACGCTTTTTAAGATAGCCACGAATTAAGTACCCTCCTGAATGATATACACTTGTGTAATAGACAGGAGTCTATTTCATATGAACTCTAATTCTGTGTATCGCTGGGAAATTCACACCTGTGGGAGTGTCCGGAGTCTATTTGGTATGGTCACTCTTACAGAGACTGTTTGAATAATGCACACATGGAGAATAATGGGGAGCCCATGTCATATGGCTACTCATTCAGAAAAACAGTTAATAATCTACATGTGGAGTAATTAGAAGTCTGTTTCGTATGGCCCCACTTTCACAGCCTCAGTGAATATTACAAGCTTGTGATATAGTCTAGAGTCTAGTTTTTTATGACCACTCATTCAGAGAATCACTGAATAATGCACACCTGTGGAATAGTCAGAAGTTTCTTTTCTATGGACACTCGTTGAGAGCCTCACTAAATGTACACACCAGGGAAAATAGTCTGATTCACTTTTATCCCCTCATTCAGAGTCTCCGTAAATAATGCACACCTGTGAAATAGTCAGGAGATTTTTCATGTTCCCTCAGATTTGGAGTGTCACTGAATAATGTGGTGTACTTAGAAATCTATTTCACATGAACTCTAATTCTGTGTATTGCTGAGTAATACACACATGGGGGAGTGTCAAAAGTCTATTTTGTATAGACACTCATACAGTACCTTTTTGAGTAATGCACACATGCTGAATAAAGAGGAGTCTATGTCATAAGGCTACTCATTCAGACAAACAGTGAATAATGCACATGTGGAGTAATTAGAAGTCTGTTTTATATGGCCCCACTTTCACAGCCTCACTAAATTTTACACACGTGTGATATAGTCTTGAGTCTATTTTTATGGCCACTCATTCAGGGAATTACTGAGTAATGCACACCTGCAGAATAGTCAGAAGTCTTTTTCATGTGGCTTCTCATTCGGAGTGTCACAGAATAATGTGGTGTAGTCAGGAGTCTATTTCATGTAGACACATATTCAGAGCCTCTGTGTATAATACACCCCATTGATATAGTAAGGAATCTAATTGATATGGCCACATCCTTGAGCCTCACTGAATAATACACACCTGGAGAATAATTTGGAGTCTATTTTTGATGGACATGCATTCAGAGTCTCGGTAATTAAGGCTCACCTGTGGATTAGCCAGGAGTCTATTTTATTAAGACACTCATTCACAGCCTCAGTGGATAATATGCACGTGTGGATTAGTCAGGATTCCATTTCATATGGCCACTGACTTGTAATCTCAGTGAATAATGTACAAATGTAAAGTACTCAGCAGTCTATTTCATATGGCCACTCAGAGATTCACCGAATAATACAAACATTTATGATAGACAGCATCCTGTTTCATATGGTCACACAATAACAGCATAAGGGAGTAATACACACCTGCGGAAGCGTTTGGAGTCAACTTTATATAGCCTCTCATTTACAGCCTCAGCGAATAATGCACACGTGTGGAATAGACACTAGGATATTTTATATGGCCACAAAATAAAAACCTGACTTAGTAATACCCAACTTTGGAATAGTCCCTAGTCTATTCTATATGCCCAAATCCTCAGAGTCAGAGTCAATAATACCCGCTTGTGGACTAATCAGGAAACAATTTCATATGGACAAAGATTCAGAGCCTCAGTGAATAATACATACCTGGATAATACTCAGGACACTATTACATGTGTCATCTATTTCACAGCTTCATTTAATAAGGAACACCTGTGTTGTAGTCAGAAGTCTATTTCCTATAACCACATATTCAGAGCCTAACTGAATGACATACACCTTGGGGAAAGTCAGGATTCTATTTTGTAGAGCCACTCATTTAGAGCCGAATGTAAAAATGCATTTCTGAGGAGTATTCAGGAGTCTCTATTTTATAACCACACATTCAGAGCCTCACAGAAGAATAGAGACCTATGGAAACTTCAGGAGTGTATTTCACATGGGCACTTTTTCAGAACCTCAGTGAAGAATTGTATATATCTGGAAAATACTCAGTATAATATTATATATAGCCACGTATTTAGAGACTGACTTAATAATGTGCACCTTGGGAAGAGTCTGGAGACTATTTGATATGACCGTTCACCCAGCGATTCAGGGGAAAATTCAGAGCTAAGAAATAGTCAAGAGGATAGATTCTGGCATCCATTTTATGTGATCAGTAGTTCAGAAACTCACTGAAGAATACACACTTTGGGAATTGTCAGAGTTCAAGTCATATGGCCACTCAATCACAGCATTAACGAATAATGGACAATGAGGCAATAGTAACGATTCTATTTCATATGTCCTCTCATTCAGAGCTTCAGTGTGTAACAAACAGCTGTAGAGTATTGAGGATCCTATTTAAGGTAGTCCCAAGTTAAGCAGCTTCGTGAATTATACACATATGTGTGATAGTCAGGAGACTCTTTGATATGGTCACTCATACAGAACCTCTTCCAATACTGCAGAGGTGGGGAATAATCACTATACTATTTCATATGGTGATTAATTTGGAGAGTCAAAAAATAATGCCCGCCTGTGAAAAAAAATGATTTCTATTTCATAAGGCCACTCTTTCAGTGTTTTGGTGTATAATATGTATATCTGATAAGTCAGGAATCTCTTTCACATGGCCACTTCTTCAGTGCCTCTGTGAATAATACTCTTCTCAGAAAGAGTCAAAGGCCTACTTCAAGAGGCTACACATTCAGAGTCTCTGTAACTACTGCGCACATAGGAAATACAAGGAGTCTCTTTTTTATGCCCTCATAGTCAGAGTCTCATTCAATAGTACACACCTGGGAAAGAGTTAAGAGTCTACTTCATTTAGTTACTATCTTAGAGACTTAGTGAATAATGCACACCAGGGTAATAGTTGAGCATTTTTTATATGGCCAATCATTTTGTGCCTCCCTAAATGATACAAACCTGGGGAATCCTCAAGATTCTGTTTCATAATACCACTGATTTAGAACCTTATTGACAAATTCAAAATGGAGCAATAGTCAGGTGTCTATTTTATATGGCCTCTCATTCAAAATTTCAATGAATAATGAAGTTCTATGCAGTAATCAGAATTCTGTTTAAGATAGCCACGAATTAACTGCCTTCCTGAATGATACATACCTGGGTGATAGTCAGGAGTCTATTTCATATGAACTCAAAGTCTGGGTATTGCTGAGTAATACACACCTGGAAGAGTGTCAGGAGTCTATTTGGTATGGACACTCATACAGAAACTGTTAGAATAATGCACACATGGAGAATAATTAAGAGTCTCTATCAAATGGCTACTCATTCAGAGAAACAGTGAATAATGCACATGTGGAGTAATTCAAAGTCTGTTTCATCTGGCCCCTCTTTCGCAGCCTCACTGAATATTACACACTTGTGATATAGTCTGGAGTCTATTTTTTATGGCCACTCATTCAGGGAATCCCTAAATATTGCACACCGGTGGAATAGTCAGAACTCTCTTTCCTATGGCAACTAGTTTAGAGCCTCACTTAATGTACACACCTGGGAAAATAGTCAGGATTTACTTTTATCCCCTAATACAGAGTCTCATTAATAATGCACACCTGCGGAATAGTCAGGAGACTTTTTCATGTGGCCTCTCATTCGGAGTGTTACTGAATAATGTGCTGTAGTCAAGAGTGTATTTCATGTAAACACAATTCAGAGCCTCAGGAAATAAGTCAGACCCTAGCTATAGTAGGAAATCTAATGAATATGGCCACATATTCAGAGCCTCACTTAATAATACACACTGCAGAATACTTTGGAGTCTATTATCGATGGACATTCATTCAGAGCCTAGGTAAATACTGCCCACCTGTGGAGTAGCAAGGAGTCTATTTCCTTTGGACACGAAATCATAGCCTCAGTGGATTATATGCACGTGTGGATTAGTCAAGCTTCCATTTCATATGGCCACTGAATCGTAACCCCAGTGAATAATGCACAAATGTAAAGTACTCAGCAGTCTATTTCATATGGCCACTCATTCAGAGATTCACCACATAATACAAATATTGAAGATAGACACCATCCTGTTTCATATGGTCACACAAGAAGAGCCTAACTGAGTAATACACACCTGAGGAAGCATTATGAGTCTACATTATATAGCCTCTCATTTCCAGCCTCAGCGAATAATGCACACGTGTGGAATAGACACTAGTCTATTTTATGTGGCCACAAAATCAAAGCTTGACTTAGTAATACACAACTTATTAATAGTCACTAGTCTACTGCATATGCCCAAAAATTTAGAGTCAGAGTCAATAATACATGCCTGGGGACTAGTCAGGAAACAATTTCATGTGGCCAAAGTTTCAGAGACTCAGTGAATAATCCATACCTGTGAAATACTCAGGACCGTATTACATGTGACGTTTATTTCAGAGCATCATAGAATAAGGAACACCTGTATTGTAGTCAGAATTCTGTTTTGTATAGCCACATATTCAGAGCCTAACTGAATATCATTGACCTTGGGGAAAGTCAGGATTCTATTTTGTAGAGCCACTCATTTAGAACCGAATGTAAAAACGCACACCTGAGGAGTATTCAGGAGTTTCTATTTTATGGCCACACATTCAGAGCCTCACAGAAGAATACAGACTTTTGGAAACTTCTGGAGTGTATTTCACATTGCCACTTATTCAGAACCTCGGTGAAGAATTATATTTATCTGGAAAATACTCAGGATTCTATTATATATAGCCACGTATTTAGAGACTGACTTAATAATGCACACCTTGGGAAGTGTCTGGAGACTATTTCATAAGACCGTTAAACCAGCGAATCACTGGAAAATGAAGAGCTGAGAAATAGTCAAGAATATAGAGTCAGGAGTCTATTTTATGTGGTGACTCATTCAGAAACTCACTGAATAATACAGATTTTCGGAATAGTCAGAGTTCAAGTCATATGGCCGCTCAATCACAGCATTACCGACTAATGAACAGTGTTCCAACAGTAATGATTCTATTTCATATGGCCTCTCATTCAGAGCTTCAGTGCATAATAAACAACTGTGGAATATTGAGGACCATATTTATGGTAGTCCCAAATTAAGCAGCTTTGTGAATAATACACATATGTGTGATAGTCAGGAGACTCTTTGATATGGACACTCATACAGAACTTATTTGAATACTGCAGATGTGGGGAATAATCACTATTTTATTTCATATGGTGATTCATGTACAGAGTCAAAAAATAATGCCCACCTGTGAAGAAAAATGATTTCTATTTCATAAGGCCACTCTTTCAGTGTTTCAGTGAATAGTTTGTATATCTGATAAGTCAGGAATCTCTTTCACATGGCCACTTCTTCAGTGCCTCTGTGAATAATACTCTTCTCAGAAAGAGTCAAGGGCCTACTTCAAGGGACTACACATTCAGAGTCTCTGTAACTAATGCACACCTAGAAAATACAAAGAGTCTCTTTTTTATGCCCAGGTAGTCAGAGTCTCATTCAATAGTACACATCTAGAAAAGAGTGAAGGGTCTACCTCATTTAGTCACTCACTTAGAGCCTCAGTGAATAATGCACACCAGGGTAATAGTTGAGCATTTTTTGTATGACCACTCATTCTGTGCCTCCCTAAATGATACACACCCAAGGAATCCTCAGGATTCTATTTCATACTACCAATGATTTAGAACCTTATTGACGAATTCACAATGGAGCAATAGTCAGGTGTCTATTTTATATGGCCTCTCATTCAAAGTTTCAGTGAATAATAAAGTTCTATGCAGTAATCAGGATTCTTTTTAAGATAGCCACAAAGTAAGTGACTTCCTGAATGATACGGAACTGTGTGATAGGAGTTTATTTCATATGAAACTCAAAGTCTGGGTATTGCTGAGTAATACACACCTGGAAGTGTCAGGAGTCTAATTGGTATGGACAATCATACAGAACCTGTTTGAATAATGCACACATGGAGAATAATGAAGAGTCTCTATCAAATGGCTACTCACTCAGACAAACAGTGAATAATGCACATGTGAAGTAAATAGAAGTCTGTTTCATTTGGCCCCTGTGTCACAGCCTCACTGAATATTACACACTTGTGATATAGTCTGGAGTCTATTTTTTATGGCCACTTATTCAGGGAATTCCTGAGGAAGGCACACCGGCGGAATAGTCAGAACTCTCTTTCCTATAACCACTTGTTTAGAGCCTCACTTAATGTACACACCTGGGGAAATAGTCAGGATTTACTTTTAATCCCTCATTCAGAGACTCACTAAATAATGCACACCTGTGGAATAGTCGGGAGACTTTTTCATGTGACCTCTTATTCGAAGTGTCACTAAATAATATGTTGTAGTCAGGAGTGTAGCTCATGTAGACACATATTCAGAGCCTCACGAAATAAGACAGACCCTAGCTATAGTAAGGAATCTAATGAATATGGCCACAAATTCTGAGCCTCACTTAATAATACACACTGCAGAATAATTTGGAGTCTATTATCGATGGATATTCATTCAGAGCCGCGGTAAATAATGCCCACCTGTGGAGTAGCAAGGAGTCTATTTCATTTGGAAACGCATTCATAGCCTCAGTGGATATTATGCACCTGTGGATTAGTAGGATTCTATTTTATATGACCACTGACTTGTAACCTTAGTGAATAATGCACAAATGTAAAGTACTCAGCAGTCTATTTCATATAGCCACTCATTCAGAAATTCACTGAATAATACAAATATTTAAGATAGACAGCAACCTGTTTCATGTGGTCACACAAGAAGAGACTCACTGAGTAATACACACCTGGAGAAGTTTTATGAGTCTACTTTATATAGCCTCTCAATTACAGCATCAGCGAATAATGCACACGTGTGAAATAGACACTAGTATATTTTATATGGCCACAAAATCAAAGCTTGACTTAGTAATATACAACTTATTAATAGTCACTAGTCTACTGCATATGCCCAAACATTTAGAGTCAGAGTCAATAATACATGCCTGTGTACTAGACAGAAAAAATTTCATATGGCCAAAGTTTCAGAGACTCAGTGAATAATCCATACCTGTGGAATACTCAGGATGATATTATATGTGACATTTATTTCAGAGCATCATTGAATAAGGAACACCTGTATTGTAGTCAGAATTCTGTTTTGTATAGCCACATATTCAGAGACTAACTAAATATCACTCACCTTGAAGAAAGTCAGGATTCTATTTCGTAGAGCCACTCCTTTAGAACGGAATGTAAAAACGCACGCCTGAGGAGTATTCAGGAGTCTCTATTTTATGGCCACTCATTTAGAGCCTCACAGAAGAATACAAACCTTTGGAAACTTCTGGAATGTTCTTCAAATGGCCATTTATTCAGAACCTCAGTGAAGAATTATATTTATCTGGAAAATACTCAAATTTTATTATATATAGCCACGTATTTAAAGACTGACTTAATAATGCACACCTTGGGAAGTGTCTGGAGACTATTTCATATGACCCTTAAACCAGCGACTCAGTGGAAAATGAAAAGCTGAGAAATAGTCAAGAATATAGAGTCAGGAGTCTATTTTATGTGGTCACTCGTTCAGAAACTCATTGATAAATACACACCTTGGGAATAGTCAGAGTTCAAGTCATATGGCCACTCAATCACAGCATTACCGAATAATGAACAATGTTCCACTGCTAACGATTCTGTTGCATATGGCCTCTCATTTAGAGCTTCAGTGCATAGTAAACAGCTATGGAATATTGAGGACCATATTTAAGGTAGCCCCAAATTAAGCAGTTTCATGAATGATACAAATATGTGTGATAGTTAGGAGACTCTTTGATATGGACACTCATACAGAACTTCCTGAATACTGCAGATGTGGGGAATAATCACTAGTCTATTTCATATAGTGATTCGTGTGGAGAGTCAAAAATTATGCCCACCTGTGAAAAAAAAAGGTTTCTATTTCGTAAGGCCACTCATTCAGTGTTTCAGTATATAATATGTATATCTGATAAGTCAGGAATCTCTTTTACATGGCCACTTCTTCAGTGCCTCTGTGAATAATATTCTTCTCAGAAAGAGTCAAGGGCCTACTTCAAGGGGCTAAACATTCAGAGTCTCTATAACTAGTGCACACCTATAAAATACAAAGAGTCTCTTTTTTATGCCCACGTAGTCAGAGTCTCATTCAATAGTACACACCTGGGAAAGAGTGAAGGGTTTACCTTATTTAGTCACTCACTTAGAGCCTCAGTGAATAATGCACACCAGGGTAATAGTCGAGCATTTTTGAAATGGCCACTCATTCTGTGCCTCCATAAATGATACACAACAGAGGAATCCTCAGGATTCTATTTCATACTACCACTTATTTATAACCTTATTGACGAATTCACAATGGAGCAATAGTCAGGTGTCTATTTTATATGGCGTCTCATTCAAAGTTTCAGAGAATAATAAAGTTCTATGCATTAGTCAGGATTCTGATTAAGACAGACATGAATTAAGTGACTTCCTGAATGATACAGACCTGTGTGATAGAAGTTTATTTCATATGAAACTCAAAGTCTGGGTATTGCTGAGTAATACACACCTGGAAGAGTGTCAGGAGTCTAATTGGTATGGACAATCATACAGAACCTGTTTGAATAATGCACACATGGAGAATAATGAAGAGTCTCTATCAAATGGCTACTCACTCAGACAAACAGTGAATAACTCACATTTGGAGTAAATAGAAGTCTGTTTCATTTGGACCCTGTGTCACAGCCTCACTGAATATTACACACTTGTGATATAGTCTGGAGTCTATTTTTTATGGCCATTCATCCAGGGAATCCCTGATTAATGCACACCGGTGGAATAGTCAGAACTCTCTTTCCTATGGCCTCTCATTTAGAGCCTCACTTAATGTACACACCTAGGGGAACAGTCAGGATTTACTTTTAACCCCTCATTCAGAGTCTCATTAAATAATGCACACCTGTGGAATAGTCGGGAGACTTTTTCATGTGGCCTGTCATTCAGAGTGTCACTGAATAATGTGTTGTAGTCAGGAATGTAGTTCATGTAGACACATATTCAGAGCCTCAGGAAATAAGACAGACCCTAGCTATAGTAAGGAATCTAATGAATATGGCCACATATTCTGAGACTCACTTTATAATACACACTGCAGAATAATTTGGAATCTATTATCGATGGACATTCATTCAGAGCCGCGGTAAATAATGCCCAACTGTGGAGTACCAAAGAGTCTATTTTATTTGGACACACATTCGTGGCCTCAGTGGATAATATGCATGTGTGGATTAGTAAGAATTCCATTTTACATGACCACTGACTGGTAACATCTGTGAATAATGCACAAATGTAAAGTACTCAGCAGTCTATTTCATATAGCCACTCATTCAGAGATTCACTGAATAATACAAATATTTAAGATAGACAGCAACCTGTTTCATGTGGTCACACAAGAAGAGCCTCACTGAGTGATACACACCTGGAGAAGTGTTATGAGTCTACTTTATATAGCCTCTCAATTACAGCCTCAGGGAATAATGCACACGTGTGGAATTGACACTTTTCTTTTTTTCTATGGCCACAAAATCAAAGCCTGAGTGAGTAACAGAAAACTTTGAAATAGTCACTAGTCAATTCCATATGCCCAAATATTCAGGATCAGAGTCAATAATACACACCATTGGACTAGTCAGGAAACAATTTCATATGGCCAATGTTTCAGAGCCTCAGCGAATAATACATAAATGTGGAATACTCAGGACGCTATTGCATATAGCATCGATTTCAAGGCTTCATTGAATAAGGAACACCTGTATTGTAGTCAGAATTCTGTTTCACATAGCCACATATTCGGAGCCTAACTGAATAACGTAAACCTTGGGGAAAGTCAGGATTCTATTTTGTAGAGCCATTCATTTAGAGCTGAATGCAAAAATGCACGCCTGGGGAGTATTCAGGGGTCTTTTTTTTATGGCCACTCATTCAGAGCCTCACAGAATAATACAGACCTATGAAAATTTCAGTATTGTATTTCACATGGCCACTGATTCACATCTTCAGTGAAGAATAATATATATCCGAAAAATACTCAGGATTCTATTATATACAGCCAGGTATTCAGAGACTCACTGAATAATGCAAACCAGGTGAATAGTCTGGGGACTATTTGATATGACCGTTCATCCAGCAACTCAGTTGAATTTGCAAAGCTGAGAAATAGTCAAGTGTATACAATCCAGAGCCTATTTTATGTGGTCACTCCTTCAGAAGCCCACTGAAGAATACACAATTTGGGAATAGTCAGCGTTTAAGTCATATGGCCACTCAGTCACAACATTTTTGAATAATGCACAATGGGGCAATAGTAAGGAGTCTATTTCATATGGCCTCTCATTCATAGCTTCAGTGCATAATAAACAGCTGTGGAGTAGTCAAGACCCTATTTAAGGTAGACCCAAATTAAGCAGCTCCCTGAATGATACACTCATGTGTGTTAGTCAGGAGACTATTTGATATGGACACTCATACAGAACCTATTTGAATACTGCAGATGTGGGAAATCATCACTAGTCTATTTTATATGCTGATTCGTTTGGAGAGTCCAAAAATAAGGCACACCTGTGGAGTAAATTGAGTTCAATTTCATAAGGCCACTCTTTCAGTGTTTCAGTGAGTAGTATGTATATCTGATAAGTCAGGAATCTCATTCACATGGCCACTTCTTCAGTGCCTCTGTGAATAATACTCTTCTCAGAAAGAGTCAAGGGCCTACTTTAAGGGGCTACACATTCAGCATCTCTGTAACTAATGCACACCTAGGAAATACAATGAGTCTCTTTTTTATAACCTAGTAGTCAGAGCCTCATTCAACAGTATACACCTGGGAAAGAGTGAAGGGTCTACCTCATTTAGTCACTCACTTAGAGCCTCAGTGAATAATGCACACCAGGATAATAGTCGAGCATTTTTTATATGGCCACTCATTCTGTGCCTCCCTAAATAATACATACCTGGGGAATCCTCAGGATTCTATTCATACTACCACTGATTTAGAACCTTATTGACGAATTCACAATAAAGCAATAGTCAGGTGTCTATTTTATAATGGCCTCTCATTCAAAGTTTCAGTGAATAATAAATTTCTATGCAGTAATCAGGATTCTGTTTAAGATAACCACGAATTAAGTGACTTCCTGAATGATACACGCCTGTGTGATAGTCAGGAGTTTACTTCATATGAAACTCAAAGTCTGGGTATTGCTGAGTTATACACACCTGGAAGAGTGTCAGGAGTCTAATTGGTATGGACAATCATACAGAACCTGTTTGAATAATGCACACATAAAGAATAATGAAGAGTCTCTAACAAATGGCTACTCACTCAGACAAACAGTGAATAACGCACATGTGGAGTAAATAGAAGTCTATTTTATTTGGCCCCTGTGTCACAGCCTTACTGAATATTACACACTTATGATATAGTCTGGAGTCTATTTTTTAAGTCCACTCATTCAGGGAATCCCTGACTAATGCACACCGGCGAATAGTCAGAATTCTCTATCCTATGGCCTCTCATTTAGAGCCTCACTTAATGTACACACCTGGGGAAATAGTCAGGATTTACTTTTAACTCATTCAGATTCTCACTAAATAATGCACACCTGTGGAATAGTCGGGAGACTTTTTCATGTGGCCTCTCATTCAGAATGTCACTAAATAATGTGTTGTAGTCAGGAGTGTAGTTCATGAAGACACTTATTCAGAGCCTCAGGAAATAAGACAGACCCTAGCTATAGTAAGGAATCTAATAAATATGGCCACATATTCTGAGCCTCACTTAATAATACACACTGCAGAATAATTTGGAATCTATCATGGATGGATATTCATTCAGAAAGGCGGTAAATAATGCCCACCTTTAAAGCACAAAAGAGTCTATTTCATTTGGACACACATTTGTGGCCTCAGTGGATAATATGCATGCATGGATTAGTAAGGATTCCATTTTATATGACCACTGACTCGTAACCTCAGTGAATAATGCACAAATGTAAAGTACTCAGCAGTCTATTTCATATAGACACTCATTCAGAAATTCACTGAATAATACAAATGTTTAAGATAGACAGCAACCTGTTTCATGTGGTCACACAAGAAGAGCCTCACTGAGTGATACACACCTGGAGAAGTGTTATGAGTGTACTTTATATAGCCTCTCAATTACAGCCTCAGGGGATAATGCACACCTGTGGAATAGACACTATTCTTTTTTTCTATGGCCATGAAATCAAAGCCTGAGTGAGTAATAGAAAACTTTGAAATAGTCACTAGTCAATTCCATGTGCCCAAATATTCAGGATCAGAGACAATAATACACGCCATTGGACTAGTCAGGAAACAATTTCATATGGCCAATGTTTCAGAGCCTCAGCGAATAATACATACATGTGGAATAATCAGGACGCTATTACATATAGCATCGATTTCAAGGCTTCATTGAATAAGGAACACCTGTATTGTAGTCAGAATTCTGTTTCACATAGCCACATATTCGGAGCCTAACTGAATAACATAAACCTCATGGAAAGTCAGGATTCTATTTTGTAGAGCCATTCATTTAGAGCTGAATGTAAAAATGCATGCCTGAGGAGTATTCAGGAGTCTTTTTTTATGGCGACTCATTAAGAATCTCACAGAATAATACAGACCTATGAAAATTTCAGTATTGTATTTCACATGGCCACTGATTCACATCTTCAGTGAAGAATAATATATATCTGGAAAATACTCAGGATTCTATTATATATAGCCAGTTATTTAGAGACTCACTGAATAATGAAAACATAGTGAATAGTCTGGAGACTATTTGATATGACCGTTCATCCAGCAACTCAGTTGAAATTGCAAGGCTGAGAAAGAGTCAAGTGTATACAATCCGGAGCCTATTTTATGTGGTCACTTCTTCAGAAGCCCAATGAAGAATACACAATTTGGGAATAGTCAGCGTCCAAGTCATATGGCCACTCAGTTACAGCATTTTTGAATAATGCACAATGGGGCAATAGTAAGGAGTCTATTTCATATGGCCTCTCATTCATAGCTTCAGTGCATAATTCACAGCTGTGGAGTAATCAGGACCCTATTAAGGGAGACCCAAATTACGCAGCTCCGTGAATGATACACTCATGTGTGTTAGTCAGGAGCCTATTTGATATGGACACTCATACAGAATCTATTTGAATACTGCAGATGTGGGGAATAATCACTAGTCTATTTTATGTGCTGATTCGTTTGGAGAGTCCAAAAATAACGCACACCTGTGGAGTAAAATGAGTTCTATTTCATAAGGCCACTCTTCCAGTGTTTCAGTGAATAGTAACTATATCTGATAAGTCAGGAATCTCTTTCACATGGCCACTTCCTCAGTGCCTCGGTGAATAATACTCTTCTCAGAAAGTGTCAAGGGCCTACTTCAAGGGGCCACACATTCAGAGTCTCTGAAACTAATGCACACCTAGGAAATACAAAGAGTCTCTTTTTTATGCCCACGTAGTCAGAGTCTCATTCAATAGTACACACCTGGGAAAGAGTGAAAGGTCTACCTCATTTAGTCACTCACTTAGCGCCTCAGTGAATAATGCACACCAGGGTAATAGTCCAGTATTTTTAATATGGCCACTCATTCTGTGCCTCCCTAAATGATACACACCCGGGGAATCCTCAGGATTCTATTTCATACTACCAATGATTTAGAACCTTATTGACGAATTCACAATGGAGCAGTAGTCAGGTGTCTATTTTATATGGCGTCTCATTCAAAGTTTCAGTTAATAATCACGTTCTATGCAGTAATCAGGATTCTGTTTTAGATAACCACGAATTAAGTGACTTCCAGAATGATACACACCTGTGTGATAGTCAGGAGTTTACTTCATATGAAACTCAAAGTCTGGGTATTGCTGAGTAATACACACCTGGAAGAGTGTCAGGAGTCTAATTGGTATGGACAATCATACAGAACCTGTTTGAATAATGCACACATGGAGAATAATGAAGAGTCTCTATCAAATGGCTACTCAGACAAACAGTGAATAACGCACATGTGGAGTAAATAGAAGTCTGTTTCATTTGGCCCCTGTGTCACAGCCTCACTGAATATTACACACTTGTGATATAGTCTGGAGTCTATTTTTTATGGCCACTCATTCAGGGAATCCCTGACTAATGCACACCAGCGGAATAGTCAGAACTCTCTTTCCTATGGCCTCTCATTTAGAATCTCACTTAATGTACACACCTAGGGAAACAGTCAGGATTTACTTTTAACCGCTCATTCAGAGTCTCACTAAATAATGCACACCTGTGGAATAGTCGGGAGACTTTTTCATGTGGCCTCTCATTCAGAGTGTCAGTGAATAATGTGTTGTAGTCAGGAGTGTAGTTCATGTAGACACATATTCAGAGCCTCAGGAAATAAGACAGACCCTAGCTATAGTAAGGAATCTAATGAATATGGCCACATATTCTGAGACTCACTCTATAATACACACTGCAGAATAATTTGGAATCTATTATCGATGGACATTCATTCAGAGCCGCGGTAAATAATGTCCACCTGTAGAGTACCAAAGAATCTATTCCATTTGGACACACATTCTTGGCCTCAGTTGATAATATGCATGTGTGGATTAGTAAGGATTCCATTTTATATGACCACTGACTCGTAACCTCAGTGAATAATGCACAAATGTAAAGTACTCAGCAGTCTATTTCATATAGGCACTCATTCAGTGATTCACTGAATAAAACAAATATTTAAGATAGACAGCAACCTGTTTCATGTGGTCACAAAAGAAGAGCCTCACTGAGTGATACACACCTGGAGAAGTGTTATGAGTCTACTTTATATAGCCTCTCAATTACAGCCTCAGGGAATAATGCACACGTGTGGAATTGACACTATTCTTTTTTTCTATGGCCACAAAATCAAAGCCTGAATGAGTAATAGAAAACTTTGAAATAGTCACTAGTCAATTCCATATGCCCAAATATTCAGGATCAGAGTCAATAATACACGCCATTGCACTAGTCAGGAATCAGTTTCATATGGCCAATATTTCAGAGCCTCCGCGAATAATACATACATGTGGAATACTGAGGACGCTATTATATATAGCATCGATTTCAAGGCTTCATTGAATAAGGAACACCTGTATTGTAGTCAGAATTCTGTTTCACATAGCCACATATACGGAGCCTAAGTGAATAACGTAAACCTTGGGGAAAGTCAGGATTCTATTTTGTAGAGCCATTCATTTAGAGCTGAATGTAAAAATGCACGCCTGAGGAGTATTCAGGAGTCTTTTTTTTATGGCCACTCATTCAGAGCCTCACAGAATAATACAGACCTATGAAAATTTCAGTATTGTATTTCACATGGCCACTGATTCAGATCTTCAGTGAAGAATAATATATATCTGGAAAATACTCAGGATTCTATTGTATATAGCCAGTTATTCAGAGACTCACTGAATAATGCAAACCTGGTGAATAGTCTGGAGACTATTTGATATGACCGTTAATCCAGAAACTCATTTGAAATTGCAAAGCTGAGAAATAGTCAAGTGTATACAATCCAGAGCCTATTTTACGTGGTCACTTTTTCATAAGCCCACTGAAGAATACACAATTTGGGGATCGTCATCGTCCAAGTCATATGGCCACTCAGTCACAGCATTGAAAAATAATGCACAATGGGGCAATAGTAAGGAGTCTATTTCATATGGCCTCTCATTCATAGCTTCAGTGCATAATACACAGCTGTGGAGAAGTCAAGACCCTATTTAAGGTAGACCCAAATTAAGCAACTCCGGGAATGATACACTCATGTGTTTTAGTGAGGAGACTATTTGATATGGACACTTATACAAAACCTATTTGAATACTGCAGATGTGGGGAATAATCACTAGTCTATTTTATGTGCTGATTCGTTTGGAGAGTCCAAAAATAACGCACACCTGTGGAGTAAAATGAGTTCTATTTCATAAGGCCACTCTGTCAGTGTTTCAGTGAATAGTATGTATATCTGAAAAGTCAGAAATCTCTTTCACATGGCCACTTCTTCAGTGCCTCTGTGAATAATACTCTTCTCAGAAAGTGTCAAGGGCCTACTTCAAGGGGCTATACATTCAGAGTCTCTGTACCTAATGCACACCTAGGAAATACAAAGTCTCTTTTTTATACCCACGTAGTCAGAGTCTCATTTAATAGTACACACCTGGGAAAGAGTGAAGGGTCTACCTCATTTACTCACTCACTTAGAGCCTCAGTGAGTAATGCACACCAGGGAAATAGTCGAGCATTTTTTATATGGCCACTCGTTCTGTGCCTCTCTAAATGTTACACACCCGGGGAATCCTCAGGATTCTATTTCATACTACTACTGATTTAGAACCTTATTGACGAAATCACAATGGAGCAATAGTTAGGTGTCTATTTTATATGGCCTCTCATTCAAAGTTTCAGTTAATAATAAAGTTCTATGCAGTAATCAGGATTCTGTTTAAGATAACCACGAATTAAGTGACTTCCAGAATGATACACACTTTTGTGATAGTCAGGAGTTTACTTCATATGAAACTCAAAGTCTGGGTATTGCTGAGTAATACACACCTGGAAGAGTGTCAGGAGTCTAGTTGGTATGGACAATCATACAGAACCTGTTTGAATAATGCACACATGGAGAATCATGAAGATTCTCTATCAAATGGCTACTCACTCAGACAAACTGTGAATAAGGCACATTTGGAGTAAATAGAAGTCTGTTTCATTTGGCCCCTGTGTCACAGCCTCACTGAATATTACACACTTGTGATATAGTCTGGAGTCTATTTATTTGGCCACTCATTCAGGGAATCCCTGACTAATGCACACCGGCGGAATAGTCAGAAATCTCTTTCCTATTGCCTCTCATTTAGAACCTCACTTAATGTACACAGCTGGGGAAATAGTCAGAATTTACTTTTAACCGCTCATTCAGAGTCTCACTAAATATTGCTACTGTGGAATAGTCGGGAGACTTTTTCATGTGGCCTCTCATTCAGAGTGTCACTGAATAATGTGTTGTAGTCAGGAGTCTATTTCATGTAGAAACATATTCAGAGCCTCATTGAATATGATGGACTCTTGATGTAGTAGGAAATTTAATAAATATGTCCACATCTTCTGAGCCTCACTGAATAATACACACCTGGAGAATAATTTGGAGTCTATTTTCGATGGACATGCATTCATAGCCTCGATAAATAAGACACACATGTAGAGTAGCCACGAGTCTATTTCATTAAGACACTCATTCACAGCATCACTGATTAATATGCAAGTGTGTATTGGTCGTGATTTTCTTTTATATGGCCAATGACTCGTAACCTCAGTGAATAATGCACAAATGTAAAGTACTCAGCAGTCTATTTTATATGGACACTCATTCAGAGATTCACCGAATAATTCAAATATTTATGATAGACAGCATCCTGTTTCATATGGTCACACAAGAAGAGCCTAACTGAGTAATACACACCTGAGGAAGTGTTATAAATCTACATTATATAGCCTCTCATTTCCAGCCTCAGTGAACAATGCACACGTGTGGAATAGACACTAGTATATTTTATATGGCCACAAAATCAAAGCTTGACTTAGTAATACACAACTTTGGAATAGTCACTAGTCTACTGCATATGCCCAAATATTTAGAGTCAGAGTCAATAATACATGCCTGTGGACTAGTCAGGAAGCAATTTCATATTGCCAAAGTTTCAGAGACTCAGTGAATAATCCATACCTGTGGAATACTCAGGACGATATTACATGTGACATTTATTTCACAACATCATTGAATAAGAAACACCTGTATTGTTGTCAGAATTCTTTTTTGTATAGCCACATATTCATAGCCTAAAAGAATAAAATTCACCTTGGGAAAAGTCATGATTCTATTTCGGAGAGCCACTCATTTAGAACCGAATGTAAAAACGCACACCTGAAGAGTATTCAGGAGTCTCTATTTTATGGCCACTCATTCAGAGCCTCAGAGAAGAATACAGACCTTTGGAAACTTCAGGAGTGTGTTTCACATGGCCACTTATTCAGAACCTCAGTGAAGAATTATATTTATCTGGAAAATACTCAGGATTCTATTATATATAGTCACGTATTTAGAGACTGACTTAATAATGCACACCTTGGGAAGTGTCTGGAGACTATTCCACATGACCGTTAAACCAGCGACTCAGTGGAAAATGCAGAGTTGAGAAATAGTCAAGAATATAGAATCAGGAGTATATTTTATGTGGTCAATCGTTCAGAAACTCATTGAAGAATACACCCCTTGGGAATAGTCAGTGTTCAAGTCATATGGCCACTCAATCACAGCATTACCGAATAATGAACAATGTTCCAATAGTAACGATTCTATTTCATAAGCCCTCTCATTCAGAGCTTTAGAGCAAAATAAACAGCTGTGGAATATTGAGGACCATATTTAAGCTAGCCCCAAATTAAGCAGCTTCGTGAATGATACACATATGTGTGATAGTCAGGAGACTCTTTGATATGGACACTCATACAGAACTTTTTTGAATACTGCAGATGTGGGGAATAATCACTATTCTATTTCATATGGTGACTCGTGTGGAGAGTCAAAAAATAATGCCCACCTGTGAAGAAAAATGATTTCTATTTTATAAGGCCACTCTTTCGGTGTTTTAGTGTATAATACGTATATCTGATAAGTCAGGAATCTCTTTCACATGGCCACTTCTTCAGTGCCTCTTTGAATAATACTCTTCTCAGAAAGAGCCAAGGGCCTACTACAAGGGGCTACACATTCAGAGTCTCTGTAACTAATGCACACCAAGAAAATACAAAGAGTCTCTTTTTCATGCCCACGTAGGCAGAGTCTCATTCAATAGTACACACCTGAGAAAGAGTGAAGGGTCTACCTCATTTAGTCACTCACTTAGAGCCTCAGTGAGTAATGCACACCAGGGTAATAGTTGAGCATTTTTTATATGGCCACTCAGTCTGTGCCTTCCTAAATGAAAAACACCCAGGAAATCCTCAGGATTCTATTTCATACTACCACTGATTTAGAGCCTTATTAACGAATGCACAATGGAGCAATAGTCAGGTGTCTATTTTATATGGCCTCTCATTCAAAGTTTCAGTGAATAATGAAGTTCTATGCAGTAATCAGGATTCTGTTTAAGATAGCCACGAATTAACTGATTTCCTGAATAATACACAACTGTGTGTTAGTCAGGAGTTTATTTCATATGAAACTCAAAATACATGTATTTCTTTCTCTTTTTTAAAAATTTTTATTGCATTATAGGTTTGGGGGTACATGTGCAGAACGTGCAAGATAGTTGCATAGGTACACACATGGCAGTGTGCTTTGCTGCTTTCCTCCCCTTCACCCACACTTGGTATTCATCCCCAGGCTATCCCCCCAGGCCCCCCGTGCTGTCCCTCCCCCATTCCCTTCAACAGTCCCCAGTGTAAAGTAGACCGCCTCTCTGTGTCCATGTGTTCTCATTTTTCTCACCCACCTATGAGTGAGTATATGCGGTATTTCTTTTTCTGTTCTTGTGTCAGTTTGCTGAGAATGATGTTCTCCAGATTCATCCATGTCCTTACAAAGGACACAAACTCATCATTTTTGATTGCTGCATAATATTCATGGTGTATATGTGGCACATTTTCCCAGTCCAGTCTATCATCGATGGGCATTTGGGTTGGTTCCAGGTCTTTGCTATTGTAAACAGTGCTGCAATAAACATTCGTGTGCATGTGTCCTTATAGTAGAACGATTTATAGTCCTTTGGATAGATACCCAGTAATGGGATTGCTGGGTCAAATGGATACACACCTGGAAGAGTTTCAGGAGTCTAATTGGTATGAACAATCATACAGAACCATTAATCTTCATGAATAATGCACACATGAAGAATAATTAAGAGTCTCTATCAAATGGCTACTCACTCAGACAAACAGTGAATAATGCCCATATGGAGTAATTAGAAGTCTGATTCATTTGGCCCCTGTGTCACAGCCTCACTGAATATTACACCCTTGTGATATAGTCTGGAGTCTATTTTTTATGGCCACTCCTTCAGGGAATTTCTGAATAATGCACACCAGCAGAATTGTCAGAACTCTCTTTCCTATGGCCACTCATTTAGAGCCGCACTTAATGTACACACCTGGGGAAATAGGATTTACCTTTATCCCCTCATTCAGAGACTCACTAAATATTGCACACCTGTGGAATAGTCGGGAGATTTTTCGTGTGGCCTCTCATTCGGTGTGTCACTGAATAATGTGTTGTAGTCAAAAAAGTTCATGTAGACACATATTCAGAGCCTCAGGAAATAAGAGAGACCCTAGCTATTGTAAGGAATCTAATGAATATGGCCACATATTCTGAGACTCACTCTATAATACACACTGCAGAATAATTTGGAGTTTATTATCGATGGCATTCATTCAGAGCTGCGATAAATAATGTCCACCTGTGGAGTATCAAAGAGTCTATTTCATTTGGACACACATTCGTGGCCTCAGTGGATAATATGCACGTGTGTATTTGTACGGATTCCATTTTATATGACCACTGACTCGTAACCTCAGTGAATAATGCACAAATGTAAAGTACACAGCAGCCTATTTTATATAGCCACTATTCAGAGATTCACTGAATAATACAAATATTTAAGATAGACAGCATCCTGTTTTATGTGGTCACACAAGAAGAGACTCACTGAGTAATACACACCTGGAGAAGTTTTATGAGTCTACTTTATATAGCCTCTCAATTACAGCCTCAGGGGATAATGCACACATGTGGAATAGACACTATTCTTTTTTCTATGGCCACAAAATCAAAGCCTGAGTGAGTAATTGAAAACTTTGAAATAGTCACTAGTCAATTCCATAGGCCCAAATATTCAGAGTCAGAGTCAATAATACATGCCATTGGTCTAGTCAGGAAACAATTTCATATCTCCAATATTTCAGAACCTCAGTGAATAATACATACATGTGGAATACTCAGGACGCTATTACATATGGCATGGATTTTAAGGCTTCATTGCATAAGGAACACCCGTATTGTAGTCAGAATTCTGTTTCACATAGCCACATATTCGGAGCCTAACTGAATAACGTAAACCTTGGGGAAAGTCAGGATTCTATTTTGTAGAGTCATTCATATAGGGCTGAATGTAAAAACGCATGCATGAGGAGTATTCAGGAGTCTCTTTTTTGTGGCCACTCATTCAGAGCCTCACAGAATAATATAGACCTATGAAAATTTCAGTATTGTATTTCACATGGCCACTGATTCAGATCTTCAGTGAAGATTAATATATATCTGGAAAATACAAAGGATTCTATTATATATAGCCACTTATTCAGAGACTCACTGAACAATGCAAACCTGGTGAAGTCTGGAGATTATTTGATATGACCGTTCATCCAGCGACTCAGTTGAAATTGCAGAGCTGAGAAATAGTCAAGTGTATACAATCAGGAGTCTAATCTATGTGATCACTTCTTCAGAAGCCCACTGAAGAATACACAATTTGGGAATAGTCAGCATTTAAGTCATATGGCCACTCAGTCACAGCATTGCCGAATAATGCACAATGGGGCAATAGTAAGGAGTCTATTTCATATGGCCTCTCATTCATAGCTTCAGTGCATAATACAGAGCTGTGGAGTAGTCAAGACCCTATTTAAGGTAGCCCCAAATTAAGCAGCTCTGTGAATGATACACTCATGAGTGTTAGTCGGGAGACTATTTGATATGGACACTCATACAGAACCTATTTGAATACTGCAGATGTGGGGAATAATCACTAGTCTATTTCATATGGTGATTCATTTGGAGAGTCAATAAATAATGCGTACCTGTAGAGTAAAATGAGTTCTATTTCATAAGGCCACTCTTTCAGTGTTTCAGTGAATAGTATGTATATCTGATAAGTCAGGAATCTCTTTCACATGGCCACTCCTTCAGAGCCCTTGTGAATAATCCTCCCCTCAGGAAGAGACAAGGATCTACTTCAAAGGGGAACACATTCAGAATCTCTGTAAGTAATGCACACCTAGGAAATACACAAGAGTCTCTTTTTTTAAAAAAAAAGTTTTATTGCATTTTAGCTCTTGGGGTACATGTGCAGAACGTGAAAGATAGTTGCATATGTACACACATGGCAGTGTGTTTTGCTGCCTTCCTCCCCATAACCCACATTTTGCAATTGTCCCAGGGCTATCCCTCCCCAGCTCTCCCCCACTGTCCCTCCTCTATTTCCCCCAATAAACCCCAGAGTGTAGTACCCCCCTCCCTATGTCCATGTGTTCTTATTTTTCTCACCCGCCTATGAGTTAGAATATGTGATATTTCTTTTTCTGTTCTTGTGTCATTTTGCTGAGAATGATGTTCTCCAGATTCATCCATGTCTTTACAAAGGATATAAACTCATAAATTTTGATTGCTGCATAATATTCCATGGTTTATATGTGCCATATTTTCCCAGTCCAGTCAATCATCGATGGGCATTTGGGTTGGTTCCTCTTCTTTGCTATTGTAAACAGTGCTGCAATGAACATTCGTGTGCTTGGTCCTTATAGTAGAACAATTTATATTCCTTTGGATATATACCCAGTAGTGGGATTGCTGGGTCAAATATAATTTCTATTTCTAGGTCCTTGGGGAATCGCCACACTGTCTTCCACAATGGTTGAACTAATTTGCACTCCCACCAACAGTGTAAGACTGTTCCTCTTTCTCCACATCCTCTCAAGCATCTGTTGTCTCCAGATTTGTTGATGATCACCATTCTAAACAGCGTGAGATGGTATCTCAATGTGGTTTTGATTTGCATCTCTCTAATGAACAGTGATGATGAGCATTTTTTCATGTGTTTGTGGGCCTCATGTATGTCTTCATTTGTAAAGTGTCTGTTCATGTACGTTGCCCACTGTTGAATGGGCTTGTTTGTTTTTTTTTTCTGTGAATCTGTTTGAGTTCTTTGTAAATTCTGGATATCAGCCTTTTGTCAGTTGGGTAAACTGCAAAGATTTTTTCCCAATCTGTTGGTTGCTGATTCACTCTAGTGATGGTTTCTTTTGCTGTGCAAAACCTGTGGAGGTTGATTAGGTCCCATTTGGCTATTTTGGCTTAAACATAAACCTGGCACCATAAAAACCCTAGAAGAAATCTAGGCAAAACCATTCAGGACATAGAAATAGGCAAGGACTTACTGACGAAAACACCAAAAGCATTGGCAAAAAGAGTCTCTTTATCATACCCACTTAGTCAGAGTATTATTCACTAGTACACACCTGGGGAAGAGTTAAGAGTCTACCTCATTTAGTCACTCATTTAGAGCCTTAGTGAATAATGCACACCAGTGTAATATTGGAGCATTTTTTATATGGCCACTCATTCTGTGCCTCCCTGAATGATATACACCTGAAGAATCCTCAGGATTTCTGTTTCATACTACCACTCATTTAGAACCTTATAGAATAATGAAAAATGGAGCAATAGTCAGGTGTCTATTTTCTATGGCCTCTCAATCAAAGTTTCAGTGAATAATGAACTTCTATGGAGTAATCAGAACTCTGTTTAAGATAGCCAGGAATTAAGTGCCTTCCTAAATGATACACACCTGTGTGATGGTCAGGATGAACTCTAATTTTGCATATCACTGAGTAATACACACCTCGGGAAGTTTCAGGAGTCTATTTGGTATGGACACTCATACAGAACCTGTTTGAATAATGCACACATGGAGAATAATGTGGAATCTCTGTCATATGGCTACTCATTCAGACAAACAGTGAATAACGCACATGTGGAGTAATTAGAAGTCTGTTTCATCTGGCCCCTCTTCCACAGCCTCACTGAATATTACACACTTGTGATATAGTCTGGAGTCTATTTTTATGGCCACTCATTCAGGGAATCCCTGAGTAATGTCAACCTGTGGAATAGTCTGAAGTCTCTTCCCTATCACCACTCGTTGAGAGCATCACTAAATGTACACACTTGGGGAAATAGTCAGGATTTACTCTTATCCCCTCATTCAGATTCTCACTAAATAATGCACACCTGTGAAATAGTCGAGAGTCTTTGTCATGTGGCCTCTCATTCGGAATGTCACTGAATAATTTGCTGTAGTCAGGAATCTGTTTCATGTCGACACATATTCAGAGCCTCAGGAAATATGACACACTCTAGCTATAGTAAGAAATCTAATGAATATGGCCACATCTTCTGACCCTCACTGAATCATACACACCTGGAGAATAATTTGGAGTATATTATTGGTGGATATTTATTCAGATCCTCAGTAAATAATGCACACCTGTGAAGTAGCCAGGAGTCTATTTCATTTGGACACGCATTTGTAGCCTCAGTGGATAATATGCACGTGTGGATTAGTCAGGATTCCATTTCATATGGCCACTGACTCGTAACCTCAGTGAATAATGCACGAATGTAAAGTACTCAGCAGTCTATTTCATATAGCCACGCTTTCAGAGATTCACTGAATAATACAAATATTTAAGATATACAGCATCCTGTATTATATGGTCAGAAAAGAAGAGCCTCACTGAGTAATACACACCTGGGGAAGTGTTAGTAGTCTAATTTATATAGCCTCTCAATTACAGCCTCAGGGAATAATGCACCCGTGTGGAATAGACACTAGTCTTTTTTCTATATCCACAAAATTGAAGCCTGTTTGAGTAATACACAACTTTGGAATAGTCACTTGTGTGTTTTACATGCCCAAATATTCATAGTCAGAGTCAATAATACACGCTTGTGGACTAGTCAGGAAACAATTTTATATGGCCAACGTTTCAGAGCCTCAGTGAATAATATATATCTGTGGAATATTCAGGACGCTTTTACATAAGGCATATATTACGGGGCTTCATTGAATAAGGAACTTCTGCATTGTAGTCAGAATTTTTTTTTACATAGACATATATTCAGAGCCTAACTGAATAACATACACCTTGGGGAAAGTCAGAATTCTATTTCGTAGAGCCACTCATTTAATGCCGAATGTAAAAACGCATGCCTGAGGAGGATTCGGGAGTCTCTTTTTTATGGCCACACATTCAGAGCCTCACAGAATAATACAGACCTATGGAAAAGTCAGGATTATGTTTCCAATGGACATTTATTCAGAACCTCAGTGAATAATCATATATATCTGAAAAATACTCAGGATTCTATTATATATAGCCACTTATTCAGACACTCACTGAATAATGCACACCTGGGGAATAGTCTGGAGACTATTTGAAATGACGATTCGTTTAGCGACTTAGTTGAAATTGCAGAGCTGAGAAATAGTCAAGAGGATACAGTCAGGAGTCTATTTTATGTGGTCACTTGTTCAGAAGCTCACTGAAGAATACACACCTTGGGAATAGTCAGAGTCCAAGTCACATGGCCACTCAGTCACAGCATTACTGAATAATGCACAATGGGGCAATAATAAGGAGTCTATTCCATATGGCCTCACATTCAGAGCTTCAGTGCATAATAAGCAGCTGTGGAGTAGTCAGGACCATATTTAAGGTAGCCCCAAATTAAGCAGCTCCGTGAATAATACACTCATGTGTGATAGTCAGGAGACTATTTGATATGGACACTCACACAGAACCTCTTCGAATACTGCACATGTGGGGAATAATCACTAGTCTATTTCAAATTGTGTTTTGTTTGGAGAGTCAATAAATAACACCCAAATGTGGAGTAAAATGAGTTCTATTTCATAAGGCCACTCTTTCAGTGTTTCAGTTAATAATATATATATCTGATAAGTCAGGAATCTCTTTCACATTGACACTCGTTCAGAGCCTCTGTGAATAATTCTCCCCTCAGAAAGAGTCAAGGGTCTACTTCAAGGGGCTACACATTCAGTGTCTCTGTAAGTATTGCACACCTAGGCAATACAAAAGAGTGTGTTTTTTAAAAAAATTTTATTGCATTTTAAGTTTTGGGGTACATGTGCAGAACGTGCAAAATGCATAGGTACACACATGGCACTGTGTTTTGCTGCCTTTTCCCCCATAACCCACAGTTTGCATTTCTCCCCAGGCTATCCCCCCCAGCTTCCCACCGGTGTCCCTCCCCCACTCCCCCCAATAGAACCCAGTGTGTAGTACCCCCTTTCCTTTGTCCATGTGTTCTCATTATTCTCACCAGCCTATTAGTGCGAATATGTTTTATTTTCTTTTCTGTTCTTGTGTCAGATTGTTGAGAATGATGTTCTCCAGATTCATTCATGTCCTTACAAAGGACATAAACTCTTCATTTTTGATTGCTGCATAATATTCCATGGTGTATATGTGCCACATTTTCCCAGTCCATTCTATCATTGATGGGCATTTGGGTTGGTTCCAGTTCTTTCTATTGTAAACAGTGCTGCAATGAACATTCGTGTGCTTGTGTCTTTATAGTAGAATGATTTATATTCCTTTGGATATATACCTTGTAATGGGATTGCGGGATCAAATGGAATTTCTATTTCTAGGTCCTTGGGGAATCGCCATACTGTCTTCCACAATGATTGAACTTATTTACACTCCCACCAACAGTGTAAGAGTGTTCCTCTTTCTCGACATCCTCTCAAGCATCTGTTGTCTCCAAATTTTTCTTTTAATTTTTATTGCATTATAGGTTTTGGGGTACATGTGCAAAACGTGCAAGATAGTTGCATAGGTACACACAGGGCAGTGTGTTTTGCTGCGTTTCTCCCCTTCAACCACACTCCGCATTCATCCCCAGGCTATCCCTCCCCAGCCCACCCGCGCTGTCCCTCACCCATTCCCCCCAATATACTCCAGTGTGTAATAGACCCCCTCCCTGTGTCCATGTGTTCTCATTTTTCTCACCCGCCTATGAGTGAGAATATTCAGTATTTCTTTTTCTGTTCTTGTGTCAGTTTGCTGAGAATGATGTTATCCAGATTCATCCATGTCCTTACAAAGGACATAAACTCATCATGTTTGATTGCTGCATAATATTCCATGGTGTATATGTGCCACATTTTCCCAGCCCAGTCTATCATCGTTGGGCATTTGGGTTGGTTCCAGGTCTTTGCTATTGTAAACAGTGCTGCAATGAACATTCGTGTGCATGTGTCCTTATAGTAGAACGATTTATAGTCCTTTGGATTTATACCCAATAATGGGATTGCTGGGTCAAATGGAATTTCTATTTCTAGGTCCCTGAGGAATTGCCACACTGTCTTCCTCAATGGTTGAACTAGTTTACACTCCCACCAACAGTGTAAGAGTGTTCCTAATTCTGCACATCCTCTCCAGCATCTGCTGTCTCCAGATTTTTAATGATGGCCATTCCAACTGGCATAAGATGGTATCTCAATGTGGTTTTGATTTGCATCTCTCTAATGACCAGTGATGATGAGCATTTTTTCCTGTGTTTGTTGGCCTCATGTATGTCTTCTATTGTAAATTGTCTGTCCATATCCTTTGCCCATTTTTGAATAGGCTTGTTTGTTTTTTTTTTTCCTGTAAATCTGTTTGAGTTCTTTGTAAATTCTGGATATCAGCTCTTTGTCAGATGGGTAAACTGCAAAGACTTTTTCCCATTCTGATGGTTGCAGATTCACTCTAGTGACTGTTTCTTTTGCTGTTCAGAAGCTGTGGACTTTGATTAGGTCCCATTTGTATATTTTGTCTTTTATTGCCAATGGTTTTGTTGTTTTGTTCATGAAGTCCTTGCCTACTCCTATGTCCTAAATGGCTTTCCCTAGATTTTTTTCTAGGATTTTTATGTTGTCAGGTCTTATGTTTAAGTCTTTAATCCATGTGGGGTTAATTTTAGTGTAAGGTGTCAGGAAGAAGTCCAGTTTATGCTTTCTGCACATGGCTTGCCAGTTTTTCCAACACCATTTATTAAACAGGAAATCCTTTCCCCATTGCTTGTTTTTGTCTGGTTTATCAAAGATTATATGGTTTTAGATATGTTGTGTTGCCTCCGATTCCTGCGTTCTGTTCCATTGGTCTATATCTGTTTTGGTACCAGTACCATGCTGTTTTGATTACTGTAGGCTTGTAGTATAGTTTGAAGTCTAATAGTGTGATGCCTCCCGCTCTGTCCTTTTTAATAAGAATTGACATGGCTATGCGAGCTCTCTTTTGGTTCCATATAAAGTTCATGGTGGTTTTTTCCAGTTCTGTGAAGAAATTCAATGGTAGTTTGATGGGGATATCATTGATTGTGTAAATTACTTTAAGCAGTATAGCCATTTTCACGATATTGATTCTTCCTAACCACGAACATGGAATGTTTCTCCATCTGTTTGTGTCCTCTCTTATTTCGTTGAGCAGTGGTTTGTAGTTTCCTTAAAGAGCTCCCTTATATTCCTTGTGAGTTGTATTTCTAGGTATTTTATTTTTTTTTGTAGCAATTGTGAATGGCAGTTCGTTCTTGATTTGGTTCTCTTTAAGTCTGTTATTGGTGTATAAGAATGCCTGTGATTTTTGCACATTGATTTTATATCCTGAGTGTTTGCTGACGTTGCTTATCAGTTTCAGGAGCTTTTGGGCTGAGGTGATGGGGTCTTCTAGGTATACTATCATGTGGTCTGCAAATAGAGACAATTTGGCTTCCACATTTCCTATTTGAATACCCTTTATTTCTTTTCCTTGCCTGATTGCTCTGGCTAGAATTTCCATTAGTATGTTGAATAGGAGTGGTGAGAGAGGGAATCCTTGTCTAGTGCTGGTTTTCAAAGGGAATGCTTCCAGTTTTTGCCCATTCAGTATAATATTGGCTGTTGGTTTGTCATAAATAGCTTTTATTACTTTGAGATATGTTCCATCAATACCAAGTTTATTGAGGGTTTTTAGCATAAAGTGCTGTTGAATTTTGTCAAATTCTTTCTCTGCGTCAATTGAGATAACCATGTGGTTTTTGTTTTTGCTTCTGATTATGTGGTGAATTACATTTATAGACTTGTGTATGTTGAACCAGCCTTGCATCCCTGGGATGAATCCTACTTGATCATGATGGATAAGTTTTTTAATGTGCTGTTGCAATCGGTTTGCCAGTATTTTGTTGAAGATTTTTGCATCTATGTTCATCATGGATATTGTCCTGAAGTTTTCTTTCCTTGTTGAGTCTCTGCCAGGTTTTGGTATCAGGATGATGTTGGTCTCATAAAATGATTTGGGAAGGGTTCTCTCTTTTTGAATTATTTGAAATAGTTTCAGAAGGAATGGTACCAGCTCCTCTTTGTGTGTCTGTAGAAATCGGCTGTGAACCCATCTGGACCAGGGCTTTTGTTGTGTGGTAGGATCTGAATTGCTTTCTCGACTTCAGAATCTGTTATTTGTCTATTCATACTTTCGGCTTCCTCGTAATTTAAGCTTGGGAGGACACAGTTGTCCAGGAATTTATCCATTTCTACCTGGTTTACTACTTTATATGCATAGAGTTGTTTGTAGTATTCTCTGATGATGGTTTGAATTTCTGTGGAATCTGTGGTGATTTCCCCTTTATCGTTTTTTATTGCATGTATTTGGTTTTGCTCTCTCTTCTTTTTTATCAGTCTGGCTAGTGGTCTGTCTATTTTGTTGATCTTTCGAAAAACCAACTCTTGGTTTTATTAATTTTTTTGAAGGGTTTTTCTTGTCTCTATTTCCTTCAGTTCTGCTCTGATCTTAGTTATTTCTTGTCTTCTGCTAGGTTTTTTTTTTTTTGATCTTGCTCCTCTAGCTCTTTCAACTTTGATGATAGGGTGTTGATTTTGAATCTCTCCACTCTTCTCATATGGGCACTTATTTCTAATATTTTCCTCTACAGACTGCTTTAAATGTGTCCCAGAGATTCTGATATGTTGTGTCTTCGTTCTCGTTGGTTTCAAAGAACTTCTTTATTTCTGCCTTCATTTCACTGTTTATCCAATCAACATTCAAGAGCCAGTAGTTTAGTTTCCAAGGAGTTGTGCGGTTTGAGTTGATTTCTAAATTCTTAGTTCTAACTTGACTGCACTATGATCTGAGAGACTGTTTGTTATGATTTCAGTTGTTTAGCATTTGCTGAGAAGTGCTTTACTTCCGATTATATAGTCAATTTTGGAGAAGTTGTGATGTGGTGCTGATAAGAGTGTACATTCTGTGGATTTGGGATGGAGAGTTTTGCAAATGTCTATCAGGTTTTCTCGTTCCAGGTCTGAGTTCAAGTCCTGGATATCCTTGTTAATTTTCTGTCTGGTTGATCTGTCTGATATTGACAGTGGAGTGTTATAGTCTCCCAGTATTATTGTGTGGAAATTTAAGTCTCTTTGTAGGTTGTTAAGGACTTGCCTTTTATATCTGGGTGCTCCTGTATTGGGTCCATATATATTTAGGATCTTTAGCTCTTCTTGTTGTATCGATTTTTACCATTATGTAATGACCTTCTTTGTCTCTTTTGATCTTTGTTGCTTTAAAGTCTATTGTACCAGAGGTGAGAATTGCAACTCCTGCATTTTTTTGCTCTCCATTTGCTTGGTAAATCTTCTTTCATCCCCTTATTTTGAGCCTTTGTGAATCTTTGCATGTGAGATGGGTTTCCTGGATACAGGACACTGATGCGTTTTTGTTTTTTATCCAATTTGTCAGTCTGTATCTTTTGATTGGTGCATTTAGCCCATTTATGTTTAGGGTTAATATTGTTATGTGTGCGTTTGATACTGCCATTTTGATACTATCTGGCTGTTTTGTCCCTTGGTTGATGCAGATTCTTCATTTTGTTAATGCTGTTTAGCATTTGATATGCTTTTAGACTGGCTGGTACTGGTTGTTCCTTTCTATGTGTAGTGCCTCGTTCAGGAGCTCTTGTAAAGCAGGCCTGGTGGTGACAAAATCTCTGACTTCTTGCTTGTTGGCAAAATATTTTATTATTTCTTCACTTATGAAGCTCAGTTTGGCTGGATGTGAAATTCTGTGTTGAAACTTCTTTTCTTTAAGAATGTTGAATATTGGCCCCCACTCTCTTCTGGCTTGTAAAGTTTCTGCTGAGAGATCTGCTGTGAGTCTGATGGGCTTCCCTTTGTAGGTGACTCGACACTTCTCTCTGGCTGCCCTTAGTATTTTATCATTCATTTAAACCCTGGTGACTCTGACGATTATGTGCCTTGGGGTTGCTCTTCTTGCGGAATATCTTTGTGGTATTCTCTGTACTTTCTGGAGTTGAGTATTGTCCAGACTTACCAGTTTGGGGAAATTTTTGTTGATAATATCCTGAAGAGCGTTTTTCAGCTTGGATTTATTCTCTTCGTCACATTCTGGTACACCTATTGAACGTAGGTTAGGTCTCTTTACATAGTGTCACATTTCTTGGAAATTTTGTTCATTCCTCTTTGTGCTTTTTCCTCTAATCTTGGTTTCTCTTTTTAGGTCATTGAGTTGATCTTCGAATTCTGATATTCTTTTTTCTGTCTGGTCAATTCAGCTGTTGAAACTTGTGCATGCTTCTTGAAGTTCTTGTGTTGTGTTTTTCAGCTTCTTCAATTCATTCATATTCCTCTCTAAGTTGTCCATTCTTGTTATCATTCCCTCATATCTTTTTTCAAATTCTTTTTCAAGGTTCTAGTTTTTTGCATTGATTTAGAACATGTTATTTTATCTCACTGAAGTTTCTCATTATCCACCTTCTGAGGTCTGATTCTGTCATTTCATCACTCTCATTCTCAGTCCAGCTTTTTTTCCTTGCTGGTGAGGAGTTTTTGTTTTTTTTGTAGGAGATGAGGTGTTTTGGTTCCGGGTGTTTTCCTCCTTTTTGCACTGGTTTATTCCCATCTTTGTGGATTTATCCACCTGTCTTTTTAGTAGTTGTGGACTTTTCGATTGGGTCTCCGGTTGGATGCCCAGATTGTTGATGATGAAGTATTTCTGTTATTTACCTTTCCTTCTAACGGTTTAGCCCCTCTGCTGTATGAGTGCTGAGGTCCATTCCAGGCCCTGCTTGTCTGGGATACACCTGTAGAACCTGTGGAACAGTGAGGGATGCTACCAGTTTCTTCTTCTGCTATTTTTATTTCATAATTATGCCCGCCAAATGTCATTCTGATTAGTCCTTTTTCGAGGTGGCTCTTTGGATATACAGGGGTCAGGGAGCTGCTTGAGGAGATGGTCTGTACATTATAGGATCTCCAGTGCTGACATGTGAGCTCTGTTGTTCATTCAGTGTTGCTGGGCGAATGTGTCTGCTGCAACAGAACTTATAAAAGCCCCCCATTTTTCCCTCAGATGCTCTGTCTCAGTTTGTTGGGGTTTTCTTTATGAGTATCTGTTGCACTGTCCTGCCCAGCTAGGAGGCAGTCTATTCACTTTTTGCCTGCCAGGGTTCCGCCCTGCTAGTGTGGCTTCACCCTGCTTCTGTGGGGCTCTGTTCTACTGTGATGCACTCCGCCCTGTTGGCGGTCTCTCTCTGTTATGGCTGGTTGCCTCAGCAATGGTAGGCTGCCTCAGCAGTCGGTGGTACCTCAGTAGGGCCGGATTGTGTCAATAGTGGTGGACACCCATCCCCCACTGAACTGCACCATTTAGATTCAGCTGACCCCACAGCAAAACTCTCAACCCTGAGCACCTTGAATCGCTGCACTGCTTGTCGTCATGATGGTGGGACCTAACAAGCCTGATCCCCTGGCTCCCTGCCTCAGAGTCTCTCCTCTCTCTTTTTCTTTCCAGATTGAATGGTTGACTCTCTCACAGGCGCCCCAGTTTCCTGCTGATTGGGCAATGGAACCCCTGCGATCTCCCTTGTGGTGGCCCACTGCACCAGCACAAATCACTCTTCCCAGAAATCTCCTAGTCTGGCTCACCATCCAAGTCCCATTCAATCAAATGGACCTGTCAATCTTCCCTCCCAAAACTCAGATTGCCGGTTTAACAGGGCATTCAGATCAGTGATCTTTCTGTGGCCTGCCGCTGCACTGCAGCATGGCGCTGGCCAAAACGGCCACACAAGTGGGATGCGCTGCTCTCCTGTGTCTCTCCAACACCTGGGATTTTGCCAGTTCTGTGGGCTAAAAAAGTCTGTCTGATAATGCAGCTAGGACTCACCCTCTGCACCTTCACTGAGATCTGCAATCCTGAGTTCTTTCTATGGCGCCATCTTGGAGCATTTCCGCCAGTAACCCTAAACTTTAATCGATTAAATCCCCCAATCAAAAGATACAGACAAAACCTAACAGTATACTACATCCAGACCCATTTTATATCCAAAGATACACAAAGACTCAATACAAAGGTTTGGAGAAATATTTACCAACCAAAATGAGAGCAAAAATAAATAAATAAACAAAAGCAGGAGTTACAATTCACGAATTTGATAAAACATATTTCAATACAACAAATATACAGTGGTAAAAAGATCAATGCAATAATAAGAGCTAAGGATCCTAACACCCAGATACATTAGACCCATAAACAGATTTATACTAAACAAAACAGAAAATTAATAAGGATATCCAGAACTTGAACTCAGATCCAGAACAAGTAAACTTAATAAAATTTATAGAGCTCTCCACTTTAAATACACAAAATATACATTCTCCACTTTAAATACACAAAATATTGATCGGCCATTGTTAATACCCATTCAAAAAATAAAGTAATATTCCTGGTCTCTCTCCTTTTCTTTCTTCCTCTTTCTTCATCTCCTTCTTTTTTTATTACAAAAAAATAAATAAATAAATTGTTTTCTTCATTTGGATCACTAGTCACTGTCAATCTGTGAGACTCTGCACTTGAGTTGAAGAAACTAGCTTTATTCACAAAATCAAATCTTATTTGCCTAGAAATGTTCAGCTTACAAAACCTGACAGGAACTGCTTGGAAGCTCCTCTATTGCATTACTCTGATGCTCAGGGCATGAACACGCTGGGATGCTCTCTTGCCTAACATCTATACCCAGGGGCCCTGCCTGAGGATGCAGGCAGAATTCTCTACCTTGCTCCAAAAAACGATGCCTTTGCTGCAGTCACTCTTTGGGTTGTCCTTTAATGGTTTGTCCCCATTTCAGTGATTCCTCTGCAAGCTGAAGCACACAACATTTAAAGCAGTTTCTCCATTCTTCTGAGTTCTCAAGGCCTTTTCCTAGACTTTCATAATACAAGACACAAGACAGGCAATCATTATTTCTAGGATTGAAATATTTGTGCAGATGACTAGAGTTGAGAAAGGGAGACTTGCCTGTGGTAAACCTGAATGTGTTCTAAGCTTGGACATGAGCTTAGAGTGAGTACTCAGGCTGACCCACAGACCAGAGACCACAAAAAACATGGCTGCCTATCATGTAATTCCAGCTATGTTGTCAACATTTTGTTTGTTCCAGTTTTCTTTATATGCATATGTATTCATGTGTATATGTGGATTTTTTTTTACAATATCAGAATCATTAAGTAGTTGTGTCCAGGTTTTACATGAAACATTTTATAAACATTTCTTTCACATTATTGAAGAGAAAAAAGATATTTGTATTATTCAGTGAATCTCTGAATGAGTGGCTATGTGAAATAAACTGATGAGTACTTTACAATTGTGCATTATTCACTGAGGATACGAGTCAGTGGACATAAGAAATGGAATGCTGACTAATCCACACGTGCATATTATCCACTGAGGCTATGAATGAGTGACCAAATGAAATAGACTCCTGGCTATTCCACAGGTGTGCATTATTCACCGAGGCTCTGAATGAATGTCCATCGAAAATAGACTCCAAATTATTCTCCAGGTGTGTATTACTCAGTGAGGCTCAAAAGATGTGGCCATATTAATTAAATTTCTTACAATAGCAAGGGTCTGTCTTATTCACTGAGGCTCTGAATATAAGTCTACATGGAATAGACTCCTGACTATGCCACATTATTCCGTGACACTACGAATGAGAGGCCACATGAAAAATCTCGTGACTATTCCACAGGTGTGCATTATTTAGTGAGACTCTGAATGAGGGGATAAAAGTAAATCCTGACTATTTCCCTAGGTTTGTACATTTATTGAGGCTCCTAATGAGTGGAAATAGGAAAGAGACTTCTGACTATTCCGCATGTGTGCATTATTCAGTGATTCCCTGATTGAGTGGCCATAAAAAATAGACTTCAGACTATATCACAAGTGTTTAATATTCAGTAAGGCTCTAAAAGAGGTGCCATATGAAACAGACTTCTAATTACTCCCAATGTGCGTTGTTCACTGTTTGTCTGAATGAGTAGCCATATGACATAGACTCCTCATTATTCTCCATTTGTACATTACTCAAACAGGTTCTGTATGAGTGTCCATACCAAATAGATTCTGTACACTACCCCAGGTGTGTATTACTCAGCAATACCCTGAATTATAGTTTATATAAAAGAGACTCCTGTGTATCACCCAGGTGTGTATCATTCAGGAAGGCATTAATTCGTGGCTATTTTAAACAGCGTCCTAATTACACCATAGAAATTCATTATTCACTGAAACATTGAATGAGGAGCCATATAAAATAGACAGCTGAATATTGCTTCATTGTGAATTATTCAATAATGTTCTAAATGAGTGGTAGTATAAAATAGAGTCCTGAGGATTCCCCAGGTGTGTATCATTCAGGAAGGCACAAAATGAGTGGCTATATAAAAAATGCTCGACTATTACCTAGGTGTGAATTATTCACTGAGGCTTTAAATAAGTGGCAACGTGACGTAGACTCTTAATTCTTCTCCAGGTGTGTATTATTGAATGAGACTCTGACTAAGTGGTCACAAAAAAAAAACCCTTGTGTATTACACAGGTGTGCGTTACTTAGTGAGACTCTGAATGTGTAGTCATTTGAAGTAGACCCTTGACTATTTCTGAGGGGAGTAATATTCACAGAGATTCTGAAAAAGTGGCCACGTGAAAAAGATTCCTGACTTATTAAATATAAATATTATTCATTGAAACACTGAAAGAGTGGCTTTATAAAATAGACAACATTTTACTCAACAGGTGTGGGTTATTTTTTGACTCTCCAAACGAATCTCCAAATGAAATAGACTAGTGATTATTCGACACATGTGCAGCATTTGAAGAGGTTCTGTATGAGTGTCCATATCAAATAGTCTCCTATCACAAATGCACACACCGAGCTGCTTAATTTGGGGCTACCTTAAATAGGATCCTGACTACCCCACTGCTGTTTATTATGCACTAAAGCTCTGAATGAGAGACTTCTTACTATTGCCCCATTGTGCATTATTTGGTAATGCTGTGATTGAGTGGCCATATGACCTTGACTCTTACTATTTTCAAGGTGTGCATTCTTCAGAGAGTTTCTGAACGAGTGACCACATAAAATGGAATTCTGACTCTATTCTCGGAAGAATTTCTTCGCTGTGCATTTTCCACTGAGTAACTGTGTGACCAGTCATATCAAATAGTCTCCAGACTATTCCACAGGTGTGCATTATTCAGTGAGTCTCTGAATAAGTGGATATATATAATAGAATTCGGAGTATTTTCCAGATATATATGATTCTTCTCTGAGGTTCTGAATAAGTGGCCATGTGAAATACACTACTGATTTTTTTAATAGGTCTGTATTATTCTGTGAGGCTCTGAATGAGTTGCCATAAAATAGAGACTCCTGAATTTTCCTCATATGTGCGTTTTTACATTCGGATCTAAATGAGTGGCTATACGAAATAGAATCCTGACTTTCCCCAAGGTGTATGTTATTCAGTTAGGCTCTGAATATGTGGGTATACGAAATAGAATTCTGACTACAATACAGGTGTTCTTTATTCAATGAAGCTTTGAAAGACATGCCATATGTAAGAGCATCTTGATTATTTCCCAGGTATGTATTGTTCACTGACGCTCTGAAACTTAGGCCATATAAAATTGTTTCCACACTAGTCCACAGGTGTGTATTATTGACTATGACTCTGAGTATTTGGGCATATGGAACAGAATAGTGACTATACCAAAGTTGTGTATTACTCACTCAGGCTTTAATTTTGCTAGAATAGACTAGCGTCTATTCTACACGTGTGCATTATTTACTGAAGCTTTAAATTAGAGGCTATATAAAGTAGACTCCTAACACTTACCCAGGTGTGTATTACTCAGTGAGCTCTTCTTGTGTGACCATATAGAACAGGGTGCTGTCTATCTTACATATTTTTATTATTCAGTTAATCTCTGAATGAGTGGCTATATAAAGTAGACTGCTGAGTACTTTACATTTGTCTATTATTCAATGAGGTTACAAGTCAGTGGCCATATGAAATGGAATCCTGACAAATCCACAGGTGCATATTATCCACTGAGGCTATGAATGTGTGTTCAAATAAAATAGACTCCTGACTACTCCACATGTGTGCATTATTCACTGAGACTCTGAATGAATGTCCATCGAAAATAGACTCCAAGTTATTGTCCAGGTTTGTATTATTCAGTGAGGCTCAGAAGATATGGCCATATTAATTAAATTCATTACTATAGCAAGGGTCGGTCTTATTCACTGATGCTCTGAATATCTGTCTGCATGAAATAGGCTTCTGACTACACCATATTATTCAGCGATAATTCGAATAAGAGACCGAATGAAAGAATCTCCTGACTATTCCACAGGTGTGCATTATTTAGTGAGACTCTGAATGAGGCAATAAAAATAAATCCTGACTCTTTCCCCATGTGTGTACATTTAGTGAGGCTTTACATGACTGGTCATAAAAAAGAGACTTCTGACTATTCTGCAGGTGTGCATTACTCAGTGATTCTCTGAATGAGTGGCCGTAAAAAAAGACTCCAGACTATATCACAAGTGTGTAATATTCAGTGACTCTGTAAAAGAGGCGCCATATGAAACAGACTTCTAATTATTCCACATGTGATTTATTCACTGTTTTTCTAAATGAGTAGCCTTATGACATAGACTCCTCATCATTTTTCATGTGTGCATTATTCAAACAGGTTCTGTATTTGTGTCTATACCAAATAGACTCCTGACACCCAATCAGGTTTGTATTATTCAGCGATTCTCAGAATTAGAGTTCATATGAAATAGACTCCTGACTGTCACCCAGGTGTGTATCATTCTGGAAAGTATTTAATTCGTAACTATCTTAAACAGCATCCTGATTACTTTATAGAAGGTCATTATTCACTGAAACTTTGAAGGAGAGGCATATACAATAGACACCTGACTATTACTCCATTGTGAATTCTTCAATAAGGTTCTAAATGAGTGGTAGTATGAAATAGAATCCTGAGGAATCCTTAGGTGTGTATCATTTAGTGAGGCACAGAAAGAGTGGCCATACAAAAAATGCTGGACTATTACTCTGGGGTGCATTATTCACTGAGGCTCTAAATGAGTGGCTACATGAGGTAGACTCTTAACTTTTCCCCAGGTGTGTACTATTGAATGAGACTCTTACTAAGTGGTCATAGAAAAGAGACTCTTGTGTATTGACTAGGTGTGTATTACTTACAGAGTCTCTAAATGCGTAGCCCATTGACATAGAAACTCGACTCTTTCTGAAGGAAATATTATTGACAAAGGCCCTGAAAGAGTGGTCATGTAAAAGAGATTTCTGACTTATCAGATATACATATTATTCACTGAAACACTGAAAGAGTGGCCTTATGAAATACACCTCATTTTATTCCAGAGTTGTGCGTTATTTTTTGACTCTCCAAGCGAATCTCCATATGAAATAGTCTAGTGATTTTTTCCCACATCTGCAGTATTCGAAGATGTTCTGTATGAGTGTCGATATCAAATAGTCTCCTTAGTATCACATATGTGTGTAACATTCACAGAGCTGTTTAATTTGGGGCTACCGTAGATATGGTCTTGACTACTCCACATCTGTTTATAACACACTGAAGCTATTAATGAGAGGCCATATAACATAGACTCCTTACTATTGCCCCAATGTGCATTTTTCGGTAATGCTGAGATGGATTGGCCATATAACCTGGACATTGACAATTCTTAAAGTGTGTATTCTTCAGTGAGTTTTCAAACAAGTGACCACATAAAATAGACTCCTGACTGTATCCTCCTGACTATTGCTCAGCTGTGCATTTTACACTGAGTATCTGAGTGAATGGTCATAACAAATAGTCTCCAGGCTATTCCCCGGGTGAGCATTAATCACTGAGTCTCTGAATAAGTGGCTATATATAGAAGAACCTTGAGTATTTTCCAAATATATATGATTCTTCACTGATGTTCTGAATAAGTGGCCATGTGAAATACACTCCTGACATTACCATAGGTCTGTATTATTCTGTGAGACTCTGAGTGAGTGGCCATAAGTTAGAGACTCCTGAATACTCCTCAGGCATAAGTTTTTATATTCGGCTCTAAATGAGTGACTATACGAAATAGAATCCTGATGTTCCCCAGGGTGTATGTTATTCAATTAGGCTCTAAATATGTGACTGTAAGAAATAGAATTCTGACTACAATACAGGTGTTCCTTATTCAATGAAACTCTGAAATAGATGCCACATGTAATAGCGTCCTGAGTATTACACAGGTATATATTATTCACAGATGCTCTGAAACTTTGGCCATAGAAAATTGTTTCCTGACAAGTCCACAGGTGTGTATTATTGACTCTGACTCTAAATATTTGGGCATATGGAATAGACTAGTGAATATTCCAAAGTTGTGTATTACTTCCTCAGGTTTTGATTTTGTGGCCATATAAAATAGACAAGTGTTTATTCAACACGTGTGCATTATTCCCCGAGG
>PVHO010005383.1:0-35519 GCA_004024885.1 Saguinus imperator | reverse complement strand
CCATATGAAAAAGGATGCTGTCTATCTTAAATATTTGTATTATTCACTGAACCTATGAATGAGTGGCTATATGAAATAGACTGCTGACTACTTTACATTTGTGCATTATTCACTGAGGTTATGAGTCAGTGGCCATATAAAATAAAATCCTGACAAATCCACACTTACATATTATCCACCGAGGCTCTGAATGAGTGTCCATCGAAAATACACACCAAATTATTCTCCAGGTGTGAATTATTCGGTGAGGCTCAGAAGATGTGGCCATATTAAAAATATTCCCTTCTATAGCAAGGGTCTGTCTTATTCACTGAGGCTCTGAAAATGTGTCTACATAAAATAGACCCCTGACTACACCACATTATTCAGTGACATTCCGAATGAGAGACAAAATGAAAAAGTCCCCTGACTGTTCCACAGGTTTGCATTATTTACTGAGACTCTGAATGAGGGAATAAAAGTAAATCCAGACTATTTCCCCAGTTGTGTACATTTAGTGAGGCTCTCAATGAGTTGCCATAGAAAACAGGCTTCTGACTATTCTGTAGGTGTGTATTATTCAGTGATTCTCTGAATTAGTGGCCATAAAAAAATAGACTCCAGACTATATCACAAGTGTGTAATATTCAGTGAGGCTGTAAAAGAGGGGCCATATGAAACAGATTTATAATTACTCCACATGTGAATTATTCACTGTTTGTATGAAAGAGTAGCCATATGATATAGACTCCTTATTATTTTCCACGTGTGCATTATTATAACACGTTCTGTATTGGTGTCCATACCAAAAAGACTCCTGACATTCCCCCTGGTGTGTATTACTCAGTGATACCCATAATTAGAGTTCATATAAAATAGACTCTTGACTATCTCGCAGGTGTGTATCATTCAGGAAGGCACTGAATTCAAAGCTATCTTAAACAGCGTCCTGATTACTCCATTGAAGTTCATTATTCACTGAAACCCTGAATGAGAGGCCATATAAAATAGACACCTGACTATTGCTCCATTGTGAATTTTTCAATAAGTTTCTAAATGAGTGGTAGTATAAAATAGAATCCTGAGGATGTTCTAGGTGTATATTATTCAGCAAGGCACAGAATGAGTGGTCATATAAAAAATGCTCGACTATTACCCTAGTGTGCATTATTCACTGAGGCCCTAAATGAGTGACTACATAAAGTAGACTCTTAACTTTTCCCCAGGTGTGTATTATTGAATGAGACTCTGCCTAAGAGGGCATATAAAGGAAAGCCTTTTTTATTGCCCAGGGGTGCATTACTTACAGAGACTTTGAATGTGTAGCTCTTTGAAGTAGACTCTTGAAAATTTCTGAGGAAAGTATTATTCACAGAAGCCCTGAATGAGTGGCCATGTGAAAGAGATTCATGACTTATCAGATATACATATTATTCTCTGAGACACTAAAAGTGTGGCCTTATGAAACCGACCCCATTTTACTCCACAGGTGTGCGTTATTTTTTGACTCTTCAAACGAATCAACATATGAAATAGACTAGTGATTATTCCCCAAATGTGCAATATTCAAATAGCTTCTGTATGAGTGTCCATATCAAATAGTCTCCTGACTCTGACACAGGTGTGTATTATTCAGGGAGCTGCTTAATTTGGGGCTACCTTAAATAGGGTCCTGACTACTCCACAGCTGCTTATTATGCACTGAAACTCTGAATGAGAGGCCATATGAAAAAGAGTTCTTACTATTGCTCCATTGTGCATTATTTGGTAATGCTGTGATTTAGTGGCCATATTACCTGGACTCTGACTATTCCCAAGGTGTGTATTTTTCATTGAATTTCTGAATGAGTGACCACGTAAAATAGACACCTGACTCTGTCCTCTTGACTATTTGTCAGCTGTGCATTTTCCACTGAGTCACTAGGTGAATGGTCATATCAAATAGTCTTCAGACTATTCCCCAGGTCTGCATTATTTAGTGAGTCTCAGAATAAGTGGCTATATGTAATGGAATCCTGAGTATTTTCCAGATATATATAATTCTTCAGTGAGGTTCTGAATAAGTGCGCATGTGAAATACACTTCTGAGTTTTTCATAGGTCTGTATTATTTTGTGAGGCTCTGAATGCGTGACCATAAAACAGAGACTCCTGAATACTCCTCAGATGTGCATTTTTTTAAAAAATTTTTATTGCATTTTAGGTTTTGGAGTACATGTGCACAACGTGCAAGATAGTTGCATAAGTACACACATGGCAGTGTGCTTGGATGCCTTCCTCCCCTTCACCCACATTTGGCATTTTGCTCCAAGCTATTCCTCCTAACCTCCCTTCCCCGCTGTCCCTCCCCATTCCCCCCAATAGATTCCAGTGTGTAGTACCTCCTCCCTGTGTCGATGTGCTCTCATTTTTCTCACCCACCTATGAGAGAAAATATGTGGTATTTCCTTTTCTGTTCTTGTGACAGTTTGCTGAGAATGATGTTCTCTATATTCATCCATGTCTTTACAAAGAACATAAACTCGTCATTTTTGATTGCTGCATAATATTCCATGGTGTATATGTGCCACATTTTACTAGTCTAGTCTATCATCGTTTGGCATTTGGGTTGGTTCCAGGTCTTTCTATTGTAAACAGTGCTGCAATTAACATTTGTTTTCATGTGTCCTTATAGTAGAACGATTTATAGTCCTTTGAATATATACCCAGCAATGGGATTGCTGGGTCAAATGGAATTTCTATTTCTATGTCCTTGAAGAATCGCCACACTGTCTTCCATAATGGGTGAACTAATTTACACTCCACCCAACAGTGTAAGAGTGTTCCTCTTTCTCCACATCCTCTCCAGCATCTGTTGTCTCTAGATTTTTTAATGATCGCCATTCTAACTGGTGTGAGATGGTATCTCAATGTGGTTTTGATTTGCATCTCCTAATGACCAGTGATGATGATCATTTTTTAATTTGTTTTTTGGCCTCATGTACGTCTTCTTTTATAAAGTGTCTGTTCATATCTTTTGGCCAGTTTTGAATGGGCTTGTTTGTTTGTTATTTTTTTCTGTAAATCTGTTTGAGTTCTTTGTAAATTCTGGATATCAGCCCTTTGTAAGTTGGGTAAACTGCAAAGACTTTTTCCCAATCTGTTGGTTGCCGATTCACTCTAGTGACAGTTTCATTTGCTGTCAATAAGCTGTGGAGTTTGATTAGGTTCCATTTGTCTATTTTGGCTTTTATTGCCAATGCTTTGGGTGTCTTGGTCATGAAGTTCTTGCCGACTTTTATGTTCTGAATGGTTTGCCTACATTTTCTTCTAGGGTTTTTATGGTGCCAGGTCTTCTGTTTAAGTCTTTAATCCATCTGGAGTTAATTTTAGTGTAAGGTGTCATGAAGCGGTCCAGTTTCTGCGTTCTACACATGGCTAGCCAGTTTTCCCAACACCATTTATTAAACAGGGATTTCTTTCCCCATTGCTTGTTTTTTTTCAGGTTTATCAAAGATTATCTGGTTGTAGATATGTTGTGTTGCCTCCGATGCCTCTGTTTTTTTCCATTGGTCTATATCTCTGTTTTGGTATTAGTACCATGCTGTGTTGATTACTGTAGCCTTGTAGTATCATTTGAAATCTGTTAGTGTGATGCCTCCCACTGTGTTCTTTGTGCTTAGAATTGACTTGGCTATGCAGGCTCTCTGTTGATTCCATATAAAGGTCATGGTGGTATTTTCCAGTTCTGTGAAGAAATTCAATGGTAGCTTAATGGGGATAGCCTTGATTCTGTAAATTACATTGGGCAGTATAGCCATTTTCACGATACTGATTCTTTCCAACCACGAACATGGAATGTTTCTCCATCTGTTTGTGTTCTTTCTTATGTCGTTGAGCAGTGGTTTGTAGTTTTCCTTAAAGAGTTCCCTTACGTTCCTTGTAAGTTGTATTCCTATGTATTTTACTTTCTTTGTAGCAATCGTGAATGGCAGTTCGTTGTTGATTTTGTTCTCTTTAAGTCTGTTATTGGTGTATAGAAATGCCTGTGATTTTTTCACACTGATTTTATATCCTGAGATGTTGCTGAAGTTGCTTATCAGTTTCAGGAACTTTTGGGCTGAGGTGATGGGGTCTTCTAGGTATACTATCATGTGGTCTGCAAATAGAGACAATTTGGCTTCCACCTTTCCTATTTGAATACCCTTTATTTCTTTTCCTTGCCTGATTGCTCTGGCTAGAACTTCCAGTACTATGTTGAATAGGAGTGGTGAGAGAGGGCATCCTTGTCTAGTGCCGGATTTCAAAGGGAATGCTTCCAGGTTTTGCCCATTAAATATGATATTGGCTGTTGGTTTGTCGTAAATAGCTTTTATTACTTTGAGATATGTTCCATCAATACCAAGTTTATTGAGGGTTTTTAGCATAAAGGGCTGTTGAATTTTGTCAAATGCCTTCTCTGCGTCAATAGAAATAATCATGTGGTTTTTGTTTTTGCTTCTGTTTATGTGGTGAATTACATTTATAGACTTGCCTATGTCGAACCAGCCTTGCATCACCGGGATGAATCCTACTTGATCACGATGGATAAGTTTTTTAATGTGCTGTTGCAATCGGTTTGCCAGTATTTTATTGAAGATTTTTGCATCTATGTTGATCATGGATATTGGCCTGAAGTATTCTTTTCTTGTTTGGTCTCTGCCAGATTTTGGTATCAGGATGATGTTGGTCTCATAAAATGATTTGGGAAGGATTCCCTCTTTTTGAATTATTTGGAATAGTTTCAGAAGGAATGGTACCAGATCCTCTATGTGTGTCTGGTAGAATTCAGCTGTGAATCCATCTGGACCTGGGCTTTTTTTTCTGTGGTAGGTTCTTAATTGCTGCCTCAACTTCAGACCTCGTTATTGGTCTATTCATAGTTTCGGCTTCCTTCTGGTTTAGGCTTGGGAGGACACAGGCATCCAGAAATTTATCCATTTCTTCCTGGTTTACTAGTTTGTGTGCATAGAGTTGTTTGTAGTATTCTCTGATGATGGTTTGAATTTCTGTGGAATCTGTGTTGATTTCCCCATTATCATTTTTTAGAGCATCTACTTTGTTTTTCTCTCTTTTCTTTTTTATCTGTCTGGCTAGTGGTCTGACTATTTTGTTGATCTTTTCGAAAAATCAGCTCTTGGATTTATTGATTTTTTGAAGGGTTTTTCTTGTCTCTATCTCCTTCAGTTCTGCTCTGATCATAGTTACTTCTTGTCTTCGGCTAGGTTTTGAGCTTTTTTGATCTTGCTCCTCAAGCTCTTTCAATTTTGATGATAGGGTGTCAATTTTGGATCTCTCCACTCTTCTCATGTGTGTACTTATTGCTATATATTTTTCTCTGCAGACTGCTTTAAATGTGTCCCAGAGATTCTGGTACATTTTGTCTTCATTCTCGTTGGTTTCAAAGAACTTCTTTATTTCTGCCTTCATTTCTTTTTTTATCCAATCAACATTCAAGAGCCAGTTGTTCAGTTTCCATGAAGCTGTGCGGTTCTGAGTTATTTTCTGAATTCTGAGTTCCAACTTGATTGCACTATGGTCTGAGAGACTGTTTGTTATGATTTCAGTTGTTTTGCATTAGCTGAGGAGTGCTTTACTTCCAATTATGTGGTCAATTTTGGAGTAGGTGTGATGTGGTGCTGAGAAGAATGTATATTCTGTGGATTTGGGGTGGACAGTTCTGTAAATGTCTATCAGGTTTTCTTGTTCCAGGTCTGAGTTTAAGTCCTGGATATCCTTGTTAATTTTCTGTCTGGTTGATCTGTCTGATATTGACAGTGGAGTGTTAAAGTCTCCCACTATTATTGTGTGGAAGTCCAAGTCTCTTTGAAAGTCATTAAGAACTTGCCTTATATATCTGGGTGCTCCTGCATTGGGTGTGTATATATTTAGAATCGTTAGCTCTTCTTGTTGTATCCATCCATTTACCATTATGTAATGACCTTCTTTGTCTCTTTTGATCTTTGTTGCTTTAAAGTCTATTTTATCAGAGACGAGAATTGCAACTCCTGCTTTTTTTGCTCTCCATTTGCTTGGTAAATCTTCCTCCATCCCTTTTTTTTGAGCCTTTGTGTATCCTAGCGTGTGAGGTGGGTTTCCTGGATACAGCACACCGATGGGTTTTGGTTTTTTATCCAATTTGTCAGTCTGTGTCTTTTGATTGGTGCATTTAGCCCATTTACATTTAGGGTTAATATTGTTATGTGTGAATTTGATACTGCCATTTTGATGCTAGTTGGCTGTTTTGCTTATTGGTTCATGTAGATTCTTCATTTTGTTGATGCTCTTTACCATTTGCTATGCTTTTAGGATGGCTGGTACTAGTTGTTTCTTTCTATGTTTAGTGACTTTTTCAGAAGCTCTTGTAAAGCAGGTCTGTTGGTGACAAAATCTCTGAGTACTTCCTTGTTCATGAAGGATTTTATTTTTCCTTCCCTTAGGAAGGTCAGTTTGGCTGGATATAAAATTCTGGGTTGAAAGTTTTTTCTTTAAGGATGTTGAAAATTGGTCCCCACTCTCCTCTGGCTTGTAGACTCTCTGCCAAGAAATCTGCTGTGAGTCTCATGTGCTTCCCTTTGTGGGTGACAAGACGTTTCTCTCTGGCTGCCCTTAGTATTTTCTTTTTCATTTCAACCCTGGTTAATCTGACGATTATGTGCCTTGGGGTTGCTCTTCTTGTGCAGTATCTTTGTGGTGTTCTCTGTATTTCCTAGAATTGAGTATTGACCTGTCTTGCACGGTTGGGGAAATTTTTCTGGATATTATCCTGAAGAGTGTTTTCCAGCTTGGATTCATTATCTTCATCACATTCTGGTACACCTATCAAACGTAGGTTGGGTCTCTTCACATAGTCCCACATTTCTTGGAGATTTTGTTCATTCCTTTTTGTGCTTTTTCTTTAATCTTGGTTTCTCGTTTTATTTCATTGAGTTGATCTTCAATTTCTGATATTCTTTCTTCTGCTTGGTCAATTCGGCTGTTGAAACTTGTGCATGCTTCGTGAAGTTCTCGTGTTGTGTTTTTCAGCTCCTTTAATTCATTCATATTCCTCTCTAACTTATCCATTCTTGTTATCAATTCCTCGAATCTTTTTTCAAACTTTTTTTCAAAGTTCTTAGTTTCGTTGCACTGATTTAGAACATGTTTTTTTAGCTCACTGAAGTTTCTCATTACCCACTTTCTGAAGTCTGATTCCGTCTTTTTTGTCACACTCATTCTCCGTCCAGCTTTGTTCCCTTGCTGGTGAGGAGTTTTGGTCCTTCTTTGGAGATGAGGTGTTTTGGTTTCGGTTGTTTTTCTCCTTTTTGCGCTGGTTTCTTTCCATCTTTATGGATTTATCCACCTGTCGTCTTAGTAGTTGCTGAATTTTCAATTGGGTCTCGTTTAGACGCTGAGATTGTTGATGATGAAGTACTTCTGTTTCTTAGTTTTTCTTCTAATGGTCTATCCCCTCTGCTGTATGAGGCTGAGGTCCACTCCAGGCACTGCTTCTCTGGGGTATATATGTAGCTGCTGCGAAACCGTGAGGGATGATTCCAGTTTCTTCTCCTGCTGTCTTTGTTCCAGAATGATGCCCGCCAAATATCAGTCTGATTAGTCCTTTTTTGGCGTGACTGTTTGGATATACAGGGGTCAGGGAGCTGCTTGAGGAGACGGTCTGTGCTTTATGGGAGCTCCAGTGCTGAGCTGTGAGCTCCATTGTTCGTTCAGGTTGTTTTGAGGTTGTTTATGTCTGCTGCAACAGAACTCATTAAACACCACCCTTTTTTTCCCCCTTAGATGCTCTGTCTCAGGGAGTTGGGGATTTCTTTATGAGTATCTGTTGCACTTTCCTGCCCCACTAGGAGGCAGTCTATTCACTATTTGCCTGCTGGGGCTCAGTCCTGCTAGTGCAGGTCTGCCCTGTTGCTGCTGGGCTTCGTTCTGCTGTGGAGTGCTCCCCCTTCTGTTGGAGTCTCTCTATTATGGCAGGTTGCCTCGGCAATGGTAGGCTGCCTCAGTCCTGGGCGGTACTTCAGTAGGGGGAATTGCGTCAGTAGTGGCAGACGCTGCTCCCTCACTGGGCTGCACCGTCCTTGATGCCAGCAGCAAAACTCTCAGCCTCAAGTTTCTCCAATCGCCGCCCTGCTTGTTCCAGTGAGGGTGGGACCCGCTGAGCCTGATCACTCAGCTCCCTGCCTAAGAGTCCATCCTCTCTCTCTCTCTCTTCCTCTCCCCAAGCTGAAAGGTTAACTCTCTCACTGGTGCCCCTGTAGCCTGCTGATAGGGCACTGGGATCCCTGTAATCTCCCATGCCACTGCCCACTGCACTGGCTCAGATCACGCTTCCCAGGAATCCTGGTCTGGCTCTTTGTCCAAGTCCCGTTCAATCAGATGGACATGCCAATCTGGCCTTACAAATCTCAGATTGCCGGTTTTACAGGGAACCCAGACCAGTGAGTTCCATGCTGGGTTCCGATGCAGCGCCAGCCTAAGCGGCCACGTGAGCCAGCTGCGCTTGCCGGCTGTACTTGCATCCCATGTCTCTCCCACACCTGGGACTTTCAACACTCTGTGGGCGAAAAAGGTCCATCCAAGAATGCGGCTACGTCTCACCCTCTGTGCCTTCACTGAGAGCTGCAATCCTGAGTCGCTTCTATGACGCCATCTTGCGAGTCCTGATATTTAACATCCTTAAAGAACAGAACTTTCAGCCCAGAATTTCATATCCTGCCAAACTAAGTTCACAATGGAAGGAAAAATAAAATCTTCCATGAACAAGCAAGTACTCAGAGATTTTATTACCATCAGGCCTGCTTTACAAAAACTTCTGAAAGAAACATTATACACAGAAAGGAAAAACCAATATTAGCCTTTTTAAACATATACAAAAAAGTAAAGAGCATCCATATAAAGAAGAATTTACAACAACGAATGTATAAAATAGCCAGTTAACATCAAATGGCAGTATTCCTAAATTCGAATAGACTAAATCCCCCAATCAAATGATACAGCGAAAACCTAATGGTATACTACAACCAGACCCATTTTATATCCAAAGATACACAAAGACTAAAAACAAAGGGTTGAAGAAAGATTTACCAACCAAATGGAGAGCAAAAATAAATAAATAAACAAAAAGGAGTTGCAATTCATGCATTTGATAAAAGATTTCAAAGCAACAAAGATAGAGTGGTATAAGGATCAATGCATCCTAATACCCAGATACATAAGACCCATAAAGAGATCTTTATTTTATCCCCTCATTCAAAGACTCAACCTGACAGAAAATTAATAAGAATATCCAGAATTTGAACTCAGATCTGGAACAAATAAACTTAATAAGTACTTATAGAGCTCTCCACTTTAGATACATAAAATATACATTCTCCACTTTAAATACACAAAATATTGATCGGCCATTATTAATACCCATTCATAGAATAAAACAATATTCCTGTTCTCTCTCCCTCTTTTTCTTCCTCTTTTCTTCTCCTTAAAAAAAAGAAAGAAAAATAAAAATATATAAATTCAAATATTCCATCTACTATTTTGAACAAAGCCTTTCTTCTCCCCTTCAATTATCACTTGATTCCCGCTTCTGTCCTCCCCTCTGTATTTTCTTTGGAATTACTGTTGCTCCATTACACCTAAAACAAAAAAAAATTCAGCTGTGATAAAGTATGTCATGTTTATTACACCATAAAAATGGTCTTTTAAATTACAAGGCTTTGAATAGTGTTGATGACATCTCATTATTAAGGCAGTGCTTTATTTGTTGATAAATCATTAAAGCTGGGAAGAGGATGGGAACTGAAACCTAGAATTGGCAAAGGCACTACCAATCAATGATCAAGAAAAGGACTTCAGGGAAGCAGTTCTAAAATTGTAATCTAAACAAAAGTTGTAGAATTTTTTAGTTTAAAATACGATTTCCCTTATCTATTTTGGTTTTTGAGTTCTATAATTTATTTTAGGGACCACAGAAGTCTTGGAGAATTTAGTGAAACATTCTGATTCACGTCAACATACAGCTAAAAAAAAGTCCACTTCATATAGCCACTCATTTAGAGCCTCAGTGAATAATCCACACAAGGAAAATAGTCGAGCATTTTTTATATGGTCACTCATTCTGTGCCTACTTGAATAATATACACCTGAAGAATCCTTGGGATTCTATTTCATACTACCACTCATTTAGAAGCTTATAGAATGACAAAAAAAATGAAGTAATAGTCAGGTGTCTATTTTATATGGCCTCTCATTGTAAGTTTCAGTGAATAATCAAACTCTTTGGAGTAATAAGAATGCGGTTTAAGATAGCCACGAATTAAGTGCCTTTCTGAATAATACACACCTGTGTGATAATCAGAAGTTTATTTCATATGAACTCTAATTCTGTGTTTCACTGAGTAAAACACACCTGTTGAAGTGTCAGGATTCAATTTGGTATGGACACTCATACAAAACCTGTTTGAATAATGCACACATGGAGAATAAGGAGGAGTCTATGTCATATGGCTACTCATTCAGACAAACAGTGATAAAAGCACATGTGGAGTAATTAGAAGTCTATTTTATATGGTCCCACTTTCACAGCCTCAGAGAATATTACACACTTGTGATATAGTCTGGAGTCTATTTTTTATGGCCACTCATTCAGAGAATCACTGAAGAATGCACACCTGTGGAATAGGCAGAAATATTTTTCCTATGACCACTCGTTGGGAGCCCCACTAAATGTACACACCTTGGAAAATAGTCAGGATTTAATTTTATCCCCTCATTCAAAGTCTCACAAAATATTGCACACCTGTGCAATAGTCAGGAGACTTTTTCATGTGGCCTCTGATTCGGAGTGTCACTGAATAATGTCGTGTAGTCAGTAGTCTATTTCATGTACACACATATTCAGAGCCTCAGTGAATGAGACAGACTCTTGATATAGTAAGGAATCTAATTAATCTGGCCACGGCTTCTGAGCCTCACTTAATAATAAACACCTGGAGAATAATTTGGAGTGTATTTTCGATGGACATGCATTTAGAGCCTCGGAAAATAAGGCACAGCTGTGGAGTAGCAAGAAGTCTATTTTATTAAGACACACATTCACAGCCTCAGTGGATAATATGCATGTGTGGATTAGTCAGGATTCCATTTTATATAGCCACTGACTCCTAAACTTAGTGAATAATGCACGAATGTAAAGTACTCAGCATTTTATTTCATATGGCCACTCATTCAGATATTCACCGAATAATACAATTATTTAAGATAGAATCCTGTTTTACATGGTCACACAAGAAGAGCATAACTGAATAATACACACCTGGGGAAGTTTTAGGAGTCTATTTTATACAGCCTCTCATTTACAGCCTCAACAATTAATGCACACGTGTGGAATAGACACTAGACTATTTTCTATGGCCACAAAATGAAAGCCTGACTTAGTAATACACAACTTTGAAATAGTCACTAGTCTATTCCATATGCCCAAATATTTATAGTCAGAGTCAATAATACACGCCTGTGGACTAGTCAAAAACCAATTTCATATGGCCAAAGTTTCAGAGCCTCAGTGAATAATACCTACCTGGGGAATACTCAGGACGCTATTACATGTGGCATCTATTTCAGAGTTTCGTTGAATAAGAAACACCTGTATTGTAGTCAGAATTCTATTTTGTATAGCCACATATTCACTACGTAACTGAAAAATATACACCTTTGGGAAAGTCAGAATTTTATGTCTTCGAGCCACTCATTTAGAGCCGAATGTATAAACGAACACCTGAGGTGCATCCAGGAGTCTCTATTTTATGGCCACTCATTCAGAGCCTCACAGAAGTATACAGACCTATGGAAACTTCAGGAGTGTATTTCCCCTGGCCACTTATTCAGATCCTCAGTGAAGAATTATATATATGTGGAATATACTCAGGATTCTATTATATATAGTCACATCTTTAGAGACTGACTTAATAATGCACAGCGTGGATAGAGTCTGGAGTTTATGTGATATGACCATTCACCCAGAAACTCAGTGGAAAAGGCAGAGCTGAGAAATAATCAAGAGGATAGAGTCAGGAGTCTACTTTATGTGGTCACTCGTTCATAAACTCATTGAAGAATACACACATTGGGAGTAGTCAGAGTTCAAGTCATGTTCACTCAATCACAGCATTACGGAATAATAAATAATGAGACAATTGTAACGATTCTATTTCATATGGCCTCTCTTTCAGAGCATCAGTGTGAAATAAACATCTGTGGAGTAGTCAGGACCCTATTTAAAGTAGCCCAAAATTAAGCAGCTCCGTGAATGACACAAACATGTGTGAGAGTCAGGAGACTATTTTATATGGACACTCATACAGAACTTCATCGAATACTGCACATTTGGGGAATAATCACTAGTCTATTTCAAATGGTGATTAGTTTTAAGAGTCAAACAATAACACACTACTGTAGAATAAAATAGGGTCTATTTCATAAGGCCACTCTTTCAGTGTTTTAGTGAATAATATGTTTATCTGATCAGTCAGGAATCTCTTTCACATGGACATTCGTTCAGGGCCTCTGTGAATAATAATCCCCTCAGAAATAGTCAAGGGTCTACTCCAAATGGCTAGACATTCAGAGTCTCTGTAAGTAACGAACATCTGGGCAATACAAGAGAGTCTTTTTTTTATGCCCACTTAGTCAGAGTCTCACTCAATATTACACAACTGGGGAAGAGTTAAGAGTCTACTTAATGTAGTCACCCATTTCAAGCCTCAGTGAATAATCCACACAAGGGTAATAGTCAAGAATTTTTTATATGGCCACTCATTATTTGCCTACCTGAATAATATACACCTGAAGAATCCTGGGGATTTTATTTCATACCACCACTCACTTAGAACTTTATAGAATAACAAAAAATGGAGCGATCGTCACGGGTCTATTTTATATGGCGTCTCATTCAATGTTTCAGTGAATAATAAACTTCTATGGAGTAATCAAGACACTGTTTAAGATAGCCACCAATTAATGCCTTCCTGAATGATAAACACCTGTGTGATAGTCAGGAATTTATTTTATATAAACTCTAATTCTGGGTATCGCTGAGTCATACACACCTGGTGGAGTGTCAGGAGTCTATTTGTTATGGCCACTCATACAGAATATGTTTGAATAATGCACACATGGAGAATAACGAGGAGTATATGGCATATGGCTACTCATTCAGACAAGCAGTGAACAATGCACATGTGGACTAATTAGCAGTCTGTTTCATATGGCCCCACTTTCACAACCTCACTGAATATTACACACTTGTGATATAATCTGGAGTCTATTTTTTTATGGCCACTCATTCAGAGAATCACTGAATAATGCGCACCTGTGGAATAGTCGGAAGTCTCCTTCCTATGGCCACTCATTGAAAGCCTCACTAAAGGTACTCACCAGGTGAAATAGTCAGGATTTACTATTAACACCTCATTCAGAGTCTCACTAAATAATGCACAACTGTGGAATAATCAGGAGACTTTTTCATGTGGCCTCTAATTTGGAGTGTCCCTGAATAATGTGGTGTTGTCAGGAGACTATTTCAAGTAGACACAGATTCAGAGCCTCAGTGAATAAGACAGACTCTTGCTATAGTAAGGAATATAAATATTATGGCCACATCTTCTGAGCCTTACTGAATATGACACACCTGGGGAATAATTTGAAGTCTCTATTAGATTGACATGCATTCAGAGCCTCGGTAAATAAGTCACACCTGTGGACTAGCCAGGAGTCTATTTTATTAAGTCACTCATTCACAGCATCAGTGGATAATATGCATGTGTGGATTAGTCAGGATTCCAATTTATGACCACTGATTCGTAACCTCATTGAATAATGAACAAATGTAAAGTACTTAGCAGTCTATTTCATATGGACACTCATTCAGAGATTCACCAAATAATACAATTATTTAAGATAGAGGATCACTAACCGCTTGGGATTGTAGCTCCTAGTGAAAGCTCGGAAAACGTGAGAATACCACATTTTCAGAGGAATTTTCATCACCCACAGACCAGAAGATTTCCAGTGGAGGAGCCCAGCGGGTCGCCAGGGCGACTTCTGTGGCCAGTGCAGAGGTTTTGTCATCACCTCAGCGTGGCAGCTCTTCATGCACAGTGAGTGGGACTGGTTTCCCTACTGACTGGTGTTTGGAGCTCCAGGAAGGCAGATTCGCTTGTTGCAGACTCAAGAAGGAAGCCAGACCAGAGATTCCCAGGCAGAAGAGCACCATCAGTCTTATCGCTGTTGTTTTGGCCGGCGCAGTGGGTTGCTTGGATTCCAGCACTGGGAATCAATAAATTGGACATTCTCTCAGGAACTTAATCAGAGGCGCTAATTGTAAAGACATCAGATGGATAAATTGACAATAAAGGGAAAAAAACAGCCTAAAAAGGCCGAGAAAACCGAAAGTCAGAACCCCTCTCCTTCTACAGGGGATAGTAATTCCTCATCAGCAATGGAAGAAGCCCTAATGGAAGAGGACTGTGTTCCAGTATCTGAAGGAGGTTTTAGAAGGTGGATGGTAAAACACTTCTGGGAATTGAAACAACTTGTTCTAATCCAATGTAAAGAAACTAAGAACTTTGAAAAAAGATTAGACGAAATGTTAAAAAGAATGGACAATATAGAGAGGAATATAAATGAACTAATGGAGTTGAAAAATACAACACGACAACTTAGTGAAATATGCACAAGTTTGAATAGCCAAATTGATCAAGCAGAAGAAAGGATATCAGAGGTCGAAGACCGACTTAATGAAATGGAACGAGAAGACAAGAATAGAAAAAAAAGGATAAAAAGGAATGAGCAAAGTCTCCAAGAATTATGGGACGTAGATTATGTGAAAAGACCTAATCTACGTTTGATACGTGTAACTGAATGTGATGGAGAGAATGAATTCCAGCTGGAAAATACTCTTCAGGATATTATCCAGGAGAATTTTCCCAATTTAGCAAAGCAGGATAACATTCAACCTCAGGTAATACAGAGAACACCAAAAAATATTCCTTAAGAAGAGCAACCCCAAGACACATAATCATTAGATTCACCAGGGTTGAAACAAAGGAGAAAATACTAAGGGCAGCCAGAGAGAAAGGTCAGGTTACCCACAAAGGGAAGCCTATTAGACTTACAGCTGATCTCTCAGTAGAAACCCTACAAGCCAGAAGAGAATGGGGACCGGTATTTAACATCCTTAAAGAACAGAATTTTCAGCCCAGAATTTCATATCCTGCCAAACTAAGCTTCACAATTGAAAGAAAAATAAAATCTTTTATGAACAAGCAAGTACTCAGAGATTTTATTACCACCAGGCCTGCTTTACAAAAACTTCTGAAAGAAGCATTGCATACAGAAAGGAACAACCACTACTAGCCTTTCTAAAAATATACCAAAAAGTAAAGAGCATCAACATAAAGAAGAATTTACATCAACAAATGTATAAAATAGCCAGTTAACATCAAATGGCAGTAATCTAAAATTGAAATCGACTAAATTTTCTAATTAAAAGATACAGCGAAAATCTAACAGTATACTATAACCAGACCAATTTCATATCCAAAGATACACAAAGACTAAAAACAAAGGGTTGGAGAAAGATTTACCAACCAAATAGAGAACAAAAAACAAATAAATAAACAAAAGGAGTTGAAATTCATGCATTTGATAAAACAGATTTCAAACCAACAAAGGTAGAGTGGTATAAGGATCAATACATCCTAACACCCAGATAGATAAGACCCATAAAGAGATTCAGACTGAACAAAACAGAAAATTAATAAGGATATCTAGAATCTGAATTCAGATCAGTAACAAGTAACCTTAATAAGCACTTGTAGAGCTCTCCATTTTAGATACATAAAATATACATTCTCCACTTTAAATACACAAAATAATGATAAAAGATAAAAGATAGAGAGCATCCTGTTTCATATGGTCACACAAGAAGAGCCTAACTGAGTAATACACACCTGGGGAAGTGTTAGGAGTCTATTTTATATAGCCTCTCATTTACAGCCTCAAAGAAAAATGCACACGTGTGGAATAGAAACTAGTATATTTTATATGGCCACAAAATCAAAGCCTGACTTAGTAATACACAACTTTGGAATAGTCGCTAGTCTATTCCATATGCCCAAATATTTAGAGTCATAGTCAATAATACATGCCTGTGGACTAGTCTGAAAACAACTTCATATGGCCAAAGTTTCAGAGCTTCAGTGAATAATACATACCTGGGTAATACTCAGGACGCTATTTCATGTGGAATCTATTTCAGAGCTTCATTGAATAAGAAACACCTGTATTGCCGTCAGAATTCTATTTTGTATAGCCACATATTCACAGCCTAACTAAAAAACATACACCTTGGGAAAAGTCAGGATTCAATTTCGTAGAGACACTCATTTAGAGCCAAATGTAAAATGCAGGCCTGAGGAGTATTTAGGAATCTCTAATTTATGGCCACTCATTCAGAGCCTCACAGAAGAATACAGACATATGAGAACTTCAGGAGTGTATTTCACATGGCCACATATTCATATTTTCAGTGTATAATTATATATATCTGGAAAATACTGAGGATTCAATTATATATAGCCACGTATGTAGAGACTGGCTTAATAATGCACACCTTGGGAAGAGTCTGGAGACTATTTGATATGACCATTCACCCGGCGACTTAGTAAAAAATGCAGAGCTGAGAAATAGTCAAGAGGATACAGTCAGGAGTCTATTTTATGTGGTCACTCGTTCAGAAACACACTGAAGAATACAAACCTTGGGAATAGTCAGAGATCAAGTCATATGGCCACTCAATCACAGCATTACCGAATAATGAACAATGAGGCAATAGTAACCATTCTATTTCATATGGCCTCTCATTCAGAGCGTCAGTGTGTAATAAACTGCTGTGGAGTAGTCAGGACCCTATTTAAGGTAGCCCCAAATTAAGCAGCTCCGTGAAAGGTACAAACATGTGTGAGAGTCAGGAGACTATTTTATATGGATACTCATACAGAACCTCTTTGAATACTAAACATGTGGGGAATAATCACTAGTCTATTTCAAATGGTGATTTGTTTGGAGTGTTAAAATATAACGCACACCTGTGGAGTAAAATAGGGTCTATTTCATAAGGCCATTCTTTCAGTGTTTTAGTGAATAATATGTATATGTGAAAAGTTAGGAATCTCTTTCACATGGACAGTTGTTCAGGGCCTCTGTGAATAATAATCCCCTCAGAAATTATCAAGGGTCTACTCCAAATGGCTACATATTCAGAGTCTCTATACATAAGGAATGCCTGGGAAATACACCTCAGTCTCTTTTTTATGCCCACTTATTCAGAGATTCATTCAATAATACACATCTTGGGGAAGAGTTAAGGGTCCACTTCATTTCAATCGAAGATGGCTGATTGCTAACAGCTCGGGATTGTAGCTCCCAGTGAATCTCGATAAACGTTAGGACGCCACACTTTCAGAGGAATTTTCGTCGTCCACCGACCAGAAGATTTTTAGGGGAGGACCTTCACGGGTCGCCAGCGCGACTTTTGTGGCCGGCGCAGCGGTTTTGTCGTCGTCTCCGCGCGACAGCTTTTCGTTCACAGTAAACGGGACTGGATCCCCTACTGATTGGTGTTTGGAGCTCTGGGAAGGCAGAGCTGCTTGTTGTGAACTCAAGAAGAAAGCCAGACTGGAGATTCCCAGGCAGAAGAGCACCATAAATATTATCGCTGCTGTTCTGGCCGGCGCAGAGAGTTCCTCGGATTCCAGCACTGGGAATCAATAAATTGGATGTCCACTCAGTAACCTAATCAGAAAGGCGCTAATTGTAAAGACAACAGATGGATAAAATCACAATAAAGGAAAAAAAACAGCCTAAAAGGGCTGATAATACCAAAAATTAGAACCCCTCTTCCTCTACAGTGGATAGCAATTCCTCATCAGCAATGGAACAAGCCCTGATGGAAAAGGACTGTGTTTCATTATTTGAAGTAGGCTTCAGAAGGTGGATAATAAAAAATTTGGGGGAGTTGAAAGAGCTTGTTCTAACTTAATGTAAAGAAACTAAGAACTTTGAAAAAATGTTTGACAAAATGTTAAAAAGAATGGACAATATAGAGAGGAATATAAATGAACTAATGGAGTTGAAAAATACAACAGGACAACTTAGTGAAATATGTACAAGTTTGAATAGCCGAATTGATCAAGCAGAAAAAGGATATCAGAGGTCGAAGACCAACTTAATGTAATAAAACGAGAAGACAAGAATAGAGAAAAAAGGATAAAAAGGAATGAGGAAAGTCTCCAAGAATTATGGGACTATGTGAAAAGACCTAATCTACGTTTGATATGTGTACCTGAATGTGATGGAGAGAATGAATTCAAGCTGGAAAATACTCTTCAGGATATTATTCAGGAGAATTTTTCCAATCTATCAAAGCAAGACACTATTCAACCTCAGGTAATACAGAGAACACCACAAAGATATTCCTTAAGAAGAGCAACCACAAGACACATAATCATTATATTCACCAGGGTTGAAATGAAGGAGAAAATACCAAGGGCAGCCAGAGAGAAAGGTCAGGTTACCCACAAAGGGAAGCCTATCAGACTTACAGCAGATCTCTCAGCAGAAACCCTACAAGCCAGAAGAGAGTGGGGGCTGATATTTACCATCTTTAAAGAAAAGAACTTTCAGCCCAGAATTTTTTTTTTTTTGAGACGTTGTTTCACTCTTGGTACCCAGGCTGGAGTGCAATGGTGCAATCTCAGCTCACCGCAACCTCCGCCTCCTGGGTTCAGGCAATTCTCCTGCCTCAGTCTTCTGAGTAGCTGGGTTTACAGGCACATGCCACCATGCTCAGCTAATTTTTTGTATTTTTAATAGAGACGGGGATTCACCATGTTGACCAGGGTGGGCTCGATGTCTTGACCTCGTAATCCACTCGCCTTGGCCTCCCAAAGTGCTGGGATTACAGGCTTGAGTCACCGCGCCTGGCCTCAGCCCAGAATTTCATATTCTGCCAAACTAAGTTCACAATTGAAGGAAAAATAAAATTTTTTATTAACAAGCAAGTACTCAGAGATTTTATTACCACCAGGCCTGCTTTACAAAAACTTCTGAAAGAAGCATTATACACAGAAATGAACAACCAGTATTAGCCTTTCTAAAAATATACCAAAAGTAAAGAGCATCAACATAAAGAAGAATTTACATCAACAAATGGATAAAATAGTCAGTTAACATCAAATGGCAGTAATCCTAAATTCAAATCGAAAAAATACCCCAATCAAATGATACAGCCAAAACCTAACGGTATACTACATCCAGACTCATTTTATATCCAAAGATACACAAAGACTAAAAACAAAGTGTTGGAGAAAGATTTACCAACCAAATGGAGAGCAAAAATAAATAAATAAACAAAAAGGTGTTGCAATTCATGCATTTGATAAAACAGATTTCAAAGCAACAAAGATAGAGTGGTATAAAGATCAATGCATCCTAATACCCAGATACATAAGACCCATAAAGAGATTTAGACTCAACGTGACAGAAAATTAATAAGGATATCCAGAATTTGAACTCAGATACGGAACAAGTAAACTTAATAAGTACTTATAGAGCTCTCCACTTTAGATACATATAATATACATTTTCCACTTTAAATACACAAAATATTGATTGGCCATTATTAATACCATTCATAGAATAAAGCAATATTCCTGTACTCTCTCCCTCTTTTTCTTCCTCTCTTTTCCTCTCCTTCTTAAGAAAAAAAGAAAGAAAAAGAATAAGATATAAATTCAAATGTTCCATCTACTATTTTGAACAAAGCCTCTCTTCTCCCCTTTAATTATCATTTGATTCCCACTTCCGTCCTCCCCTCTGTATGTTGTTTGGAATTACTGTTGCTCAATCCCACCTAAAAAAAGTATTCAGCTGTGATAAAGTATGTCATGTTTATTACACCATAAAAATTGTCTTTTAAATTACAATGCTTTGAATAGAGTTGATGACATCTTCTTATTAAGACAGTGCTTTATTTGTTGATAAATTATTAAAGCTGGGAAGAGGATGGGAACTGAAACCTAGAGTTGGCAAAGGCACTACCAATCGATGTTCAAGAAAAGGACTTGAGGGAAGCAGTTCTAAAATTGTAATCTAAACAAAAGTTGTAGAATTTTTTACTTTAAAATACTATTTGCCTAATCTATTTTGGTTTTTGAGTTGTATAATTTATTTTAGGGGCCACAAAAGTCTTGGAGAATCTAGTGAAGCATGTTGATTCACGTCAACATACAGCTAAAAAAAAAGAAGTCCACTTCATGTAGCCACTCATTTAGAGTCTCGGTGAATAATCCACACCAGGGTAATAGTCGAGCATTTTTTATATGGCCACTCATTCTGTGCCTACTTGAATGATATACACCTGAAGAATCCTCGGGATTCTATTTCATACTACCACTCATTTAGAATCTTATAGAATGACAAAAAATGAAGTAATAGTCAGGTGTCTACTTTATATGGCCTCTCATTCTAAGTTTCAGTGAATAATGAACCTCTGTGGAGTAATAAGTACGCTGTTTAAGATAGCCACGAATTAAGTGCCTTCCTGAATAATACACACCTGTGTGATAATCAGGAGTCTATTTTATATGAACTCTAATTCTGTGTTTTGCTGAGTAATGCACACCTGTTGGAGAGTCAGGATTCTAATTGGTAAGGACACTCATACAAAACCTGTTTGAATAATGCACACATGGAGAATAAGGAGGAGTCTATGTCGTATGGCTACTCATTCAGACAAACAGTGATAAATGCACATGTGGAGTAATTAGAAGTCTGTTTTCTATGGTCCCACTTTCACAGCCTCAGAGAATATTACACACTTGTGATATAGTCTGGAGTCTATTTTTTATGGCCACTCATTCAGAGAATCACTGAATAATGCACACCTGTGGAATAGGCAGAAATATTTTTCCTATGGCCACTCGTTGAGAGCCACACAAAATGTACACACCTGGTAAAATAGTCAGAATTTACTTTTATCCCCTCATTTAGAGTCTCACTAAATATTGCACACCTGTGCAATAGTCAGGAGACTTTTTCATGTGGCCTCTGACTCAGAGTGTCACTGAATAATGTCGTGTAGTCAGGAGTCTATTTCATGTACACACATATTCAGAGCCTCAGTGAATAAGACAGACTCTTGATGTAGTATGGAATCTAATTAATATGGGCACATCTTCTGAGCCTCAATTAATAATACACACCTGAAGAATAATTTGGAGTCTCTTTTTGATGGACATGCATTCAGAGCCTCGGTTAATAAGGCACAGCTGTGGAGTAGCAAGAAGTCTATTTTATTAAGACACTCATTCACAGCCTCAGTGGATAATATGCATGTGTGGATAAGTCAGGATTTCATTTTATATAGCCACTGACTCGTAACCTCAGTGAATAATGCACAAATATAAAGTACTCAGCAGTCTATTTCATATGGACTCTCATTCAGAGATTCACTGAATAATACAAATATTTAAGATAGACTGCATCCTATTTCATATGGTCACACAAGAAGAGCCTAACTGAGTAATACACACCTGGGGAAGTGATAGGAGTCTACTTTATATAGCCTCTCATTTACAACCTCAGGGAATGATGCACACGTGTGAAATAGACACTAGTCTATTTTATATGGCCACAAAATTAAAGCCTGACATAGCAATAAACAACTTTGGAATAGTCACTAGTCTATTCCGTTTGCCCAAATATTTAGAGTCTGAGTCAAAAATACATTCCTGTGGACTAGTCAGGAAACAGTTTTATGCAGCCAAAGTTTCAGAGCCTCAGTAAATAAAACATAGCTTGGGAATACCCAGGACCCTATTACATGTGGCATCTATTTCAGAGCATCATTGAGTAAGGAACTCTTGTATTTTAGTCAGAATTCTATTTTATATAGCCACGTATTCAGAGCCTTACTGACTAAAATACACCTTGGGGAAAGTCAGGATTCTATTTCGTAGAGCCACTCATTTAGAGCCGAATGTAAAAACGCACGCCTGAGGAGAATTCAAGAGTCTCTATTTTATGGCCACACATTCAGAGCCTCACAGAAGAATACAGACCTATGGAGACTTCAGGAGTGTATTTCACATGGCCACTTATTCAGAATCTCAGTGAAGAATTATATATATCTGGAAAACACTCAGGATTCTATTATATATAGCCACGTATTTAGAGACTTACTTAATAATGCACAACTTGGGAAGATTCTGGAGACTCTTTTATATGACCGTTCACCCAGCGACTCAGTGGAAAATGCAGAGCTGAGAATTAGTCAAGAGCATAGAGTCAGGAGTATATTTCATGTGGTCACTTGTTCGGAAACTCACTGAAGGATACACACCATGGGAATAGTCAGAGTCCAAGTCATATGGCCACTCAATCACAGCATTACTGAATAATGCACAGTGGGGCAATCGTATGGAGTCTATTTTATATCGCCTCTCATTCAGAGCTTCAGTGCATATCAAACAGCTGTGGAGTTGTCAGGACCCTATTTAAGGTAGATGCAAATTCAGCATCTCCGTGAATGATACACACATGTTTAATAGGAGATTATTTGATATGGACACTCATGCAGAACCTCTTTGAATACTGCACATGTGGGGAATAATCAGTAGTCTATTTCATATGGTGTTTCATTTGGAGAGTCAAAAAATAACGCACACCTGTGAAGTAAATTGGGTTCTATTTCATAAGTCCACTCTTTCAGTGTTTCATTGAATAATATGTATATCTTACAAGTCAGAAATCTCTTTCAAATGGCCACTTTTTCAGGGCTTCTGTGAATAATACGCCAATCAGAAATAGTCATGGGTCTACTTCAAATGGCTACACATTCAGAGTCTCTGTAAGAAATGCACACCTAGGCAATACACATGAGTCACTTACTTTTTAAATTTTTATTGCATTTTAGGTTTTGGTGTACATGTGCAGAACGTGCAAGATAGTTGCATAAGTGCACACATGGCAGTGTGTTTTGCTGCCTTCCTCTTTTTCACTCACACTTGGCATTTCTCCCCAGTCTATCCTTCCCCAGCTCCCCCCCTGCTGTTCCTCCATAATTTTTCCCAATAGACCCATGTGTGTAGTACACCCCCTCCTTCGTTCCATGTGTTCTCATTTTTCTCACCTGCCTATGAGTTAGAATAGGCGGTATTTCCTTTTCTGTTCTTGTTTCAGTTTGCTGAGAATGATGTTCTCCAGATTCATCCATGTCCTTACAAAAGACAAAAACTCATCATTTTTGATTGCTGCATAATATTCTATGGTGTATATGTGCCACATTTTCCCAGTCCAGTGTGTCATCCATGGGCATTTGTGTTGGTTCCAGGTCTTTGCTGTTGTAAACAATGCTGCCATGACCTTTCGTGTGCATGTGTTTTTATAGTAGAACGATTTATACTCCTTTGCATATATACCCAGTAATGGGATTGCTGGGTCAAATGGAATTTCTATTTCTAGGTCCTTGAGGAATTGCCACACTGCCTTTCACAATTGTTGAAGTAATTTACACTCCCACCAACAGAGTAAGAGTGTTTCTATTTCTCCACATCCTCTCCAGCATCTGTGGTCGCCAGATATTTAATGATCGCCATTCTAACCGGCGTGAGATGGTATCTCAATGTGGTTTTGATTTGCATCCCTCTAATGACCAGTGATGATGAGCATTTTTTCATATGTTTGATGGCCTCATGTATGTCTTCTTTTGTAAAGTGTCTGTTAATATCCTTTGCCCATTTTTGAATGGGCTTGTTTGATTTTTTCCTGTGAATCTGTTTGACTTCTTTGTAAATTCTGGATATCAGCCCTTTGTCAGATGGGTAAACTGCAAAGATTTTTTCCCAATCTGTTGGTTGCCGATTCACTCTGGTGACTGTTTCTTTTGCCGTGCAGAAGCTGTGGAGTAGGTCCCGTTTGTCTATTTTGCCTTTGTTGCCAATGCTTTTGGTGTTTTGGTTATAAAGTTCTTGACTACTCCTATGTCTGAACGGTTTTGCCTAGATTTTCTTCTCGGGTTTTTTTAATTTTTATTGCATTTTTGGTTTTGGGGTACATGTGCAGAACGTGCAAGATAGTTGCATAGGTACACACATGGATGTTTGTTTTGCTGCCTTCCTCCCCTTAACCCACATTTGGCATTTCTTTCTTTTTTTTAAAAAAATTTTTTATTGCATTATAGGTTTTGGGGTACATGTGCAGAATGTGCAAGATAGTTGCATAGGTACACACATGGCAGTGTGTTTTGCTGCCTTCCTCCCCTTCCAGACTTTCCCTCCACACCTCCCACTCCACTGTCCCTCCCCTCTTTTCCCAATAGTCCCCAGTGTGTAGTACCCCCCTTTCTGTGTCTATGTGTTCTCATTATTCTCACCCACCTATGAGTGAGAATATGTGGTATTTTCTTTACTGTTCTTGTGTCAGCTTGCTTAGAATTATGTTCTCCAGATGCATCCATGTCCTTACAAAAAACATAAACTGGTTATTTTTAATTGCTGCATAATATTCCATGTTGTATATGTGCCACATCTTCCCAGTCCAGTGTATCATTGATGGGCATTTGGGTTGGTTCCAGTTCTTTGCTACTGTAAACAGTGCTGCAATGAACATTCGTGTGCATGTGTCCTTATAGTAGAACGATTTATATTTCTTTGGATATATACCCAGGAATAGGATTCCTGGGTCAAATGGAATTTTTATTTATACGTTCTTAAGGAATCACCACACTGTCTTCCACAATGGTTGAACTAATTTGCACTCCCACAAATAGTGTAAGAGTGTTCCTATTTCTCCACATTCACTCCTGCATCTGTTTTCTCCAGATTTTTTAATGATCGCCATTCTAACCAGCGAGAGATGGTATCTCAATATGGTTTTGATTTGCATCTCTCTAATGACAAGTGATGATGACCATTTTCTCATGGGTTTGTTGGTGTCGTGTATGTCTTCTTTTGTAAAGTGTCTGTTCATGTCCTTTGCCCATTTTTTAAAGGGCTTGTTTGTTTTTGTCCTGTAAATCTTTTTGAGTTCTGTGTAAATTCTGGATAACCGCCCTTTGCCAGTTGGGTAAACTGCAAAGATTTTTTCCCAATATGTTGGTTGCCGATTCACTCTAGTGACTGTTTCTTTTGCCATGCAAAAGCTGTGGAGTTTGATTAGGTCCCATTTGTCTATTTTGGCTTTTGTTACCAATGCTTTTGGAGTTTTGGTCATGAAGTCCTTGCCTACTCCTATGTTCTGAATGGTTTTGCCTAGATTTTCTTCTAGGGTTTTTATGGTGCCAGGTCTTATGTTTAAGTCTTTAATCCATCTGGAGTTAATTTTAGTGTAAGGTGTCAGGAAGGGGTCCAGTTTCTGCTTTTACCCATGACAAGACAGTTTTTTTCAACACCATTTGTTAAATTGGGAATCCTTTCCCCATTGTTTGTGTGTTTTTTCTGGTTTATCAATGATTATCTGGTTGTAGATATGTTTTGTTGACACCAATTTCTCTGTTCTGTTTAATTGTTCTATATCTCTGTTTTGGTAACATTACCATGCTGTTTTGATTACTGAAGCCTTGTAGTATAGTTTAAATTCTGGTAGTGTTATGCCTCCTGATGTGTTCTTGGTTTGCTTAGAATTGACTTGGCTATGTTCGTTCACCTTTTGTTTCATATGAAGTTCATGGTGGTATTTTCCAGTTCTGTGAGGAAACTCAATGGTAGCTTGATGGAGATAGCATTGATTCCGTTGAATATTTTGGGCAGTATAGCTATTTTCACAATATTGATTCTTTCTTACCGTGAACATGTAATGTTTCTCCATCTGTTTGTGTCCTCTCTTATTTCGTTGAGCAGTGATTTGTAGTTTCTCTTGAAGAGGTCCCTTACGTTCCTTTTAAGTTGTATTTCTAGGTATTTTTTTCTCTTTGTAGCAATTGTGAATGGCAGTTCGTTCTTGATTTGGTTCTCTTTAAGTATCTTATTAATGTATAGGAATGCTTCTGATTTTTGCACATTGATTTTATATCTGAGACTTTTCTGAAGTTACTTATCAGTTTCAGGAGTTTTTGGGCTGAGGTGATGGGGTCTTCTGTGTATACTATCATGTCGTCTGCAAATAGAGACAATTTGGCTTCCTCCTTTCCTATTCAAATACCCTTTATTTCTTTTTCTTTCCTGATTGCTCTGGCCAGAACTTCCAGTACAATGTTCAATAGGAATGGTGAGAGAGGGCATCCTTGTCTCGTGCCATATTTCAAAGGGAATGCTTCCAGGTTTTGCCCATTAAGTATGATATTGGCTGTTGGTTTGTCGTAAATAGCTTTTATTACTTTGAGATATGTTCCATCAATACCGAGTTTATTGAGAGTTTTTAGCATAAAGGGCTGTTGAAATTTGTGAAATGCCTTCTCTGAGTCAATTGAGATAATTATATGGTTTTTGTTTTTGGTTCTGTTAATGTGGTGAATAATGTTTATAGACTTGAGTATGTTGAACTAGCCTTGCATGCCTGGGATGAATTTTAATTGATGATGACCGATTAGCTTTTTAATGTGCTGTTGCAATCGGTTTGCTAGTATTTTATTGAAGATTTTTGCATCTATGTTCATCATGGATATTGGCCTGAAGTTTGTTTTTTTGTTGAGTCTCTGCTGGGTTTTAGTATTAGGATGATATTGATCTCATAAAATTATTTGGGAAGGGTTTCCTCTTTTTGGATTATTTGGAATAGTTTCAGAAGAAATGGTACCAGCTCCTTTTTGTGTGTTTGTTAGAATTCGGCTGTGAACCCATCTGGACCAGGGCTTTCTTTGTGTGGTAGGCTCTTAATCGCTCCCTCGACTTCAGACCTTGTTACTGGTCTATTCTTAGTTTCAGCTTCCTCGTGGTTTAGCCTTAGGAGGACACAGGTGTCCTGGAATTTATCTATTTCTTCCTGGTTTACTACTTTATGTGCATAGAGTTTTTTGTACTATTCTCCGATGATGGTTTTAATTTCTGTGGAATCTCTGGTGCCTTTCCCTTTATCGTTTTTTATTGCATCTATTTTGTTGTTCTCTCTCCTCTTTTTTATCAGTCTGGCTAGTGGTCTGTCTATTTTGTTGATCTTTTCGAAAAACCAGCTCTTGGATTTATTGATTTTTTGAAGGGTTTTCGTGTCTCTATCTCCTTCAGTTCTGCTCTGATCTTAGTTATTTTTTGTCTTTGGCTAGGTTTTGAGTTTTTTTGATATTGCTCCTGTAGCTCTTTTAATTTTGATGATAGGGTGTCAATTTTGGATGTCTCCACTCTTCTCATATGGGCACTTACTGCTATATATTTTTCTCTACAGACTGCTTTAAATGTGTTCCAGAGATTCTGGTATGTTGCGTCTTCATTCTCGTTGGTTTTGAAGAACTTCTATATTTCTGCCTTCATTTTATTGTTTATCCAATCAACATTCATGAGCCAGTTGTTCAGTTTCCATGAAGCTGTGCGGTTCTGAGTTATTTTCTGAATTCTGAGTTCTTACTTGATTGCACTATGGTCTGAGAGACTGTTTGTTATGATTTCAGTTGTTTTTCATTTGCTGAGGTATGCTTTACTTTCAATTATGTGGTCAATTTTGGAGTAGGTGTGATGTGGTGCTGAGAAGAATGTATATTCTGTGGATTTGAGGTGGATAGTTCTGTAAATGTCTATCAGGTTTGCTTGTTCCAGGTCTGAGTTCAAGCCCTGGATATCCTTGTTAATTTTCTGTCTGGTTGATCTGTCTGTTGTTGACAGTGGAGTGTTAAAGTGTTTCAATATTATTGTGTGGGAGCCTAAGTCTCTTTGTAAATCGTTAAGAACTTTTCTTATATATCTGGGTGCTCCTGTATTGGGTCCATCAATATTTAGGATTGTTAGCTCTTCTTGTTTTATCAATCCTTTTACCATTATGTAATGAACTTCTTTGTCTCTTTTGATCTTTGTTGCTTTAAACTCTATTTTATTAGAGATGAGAATTGCAACTCCTGCTATTCTTTGCTCTCCATTTGCTTGGTAAATCTTCCTCCATCCTTTTTTTTGAGACTTTGTGAATCTTTGTATGTAAGATGTGTTTCCTGGATACAGCGCACCGATAGGTTTTGGTTTTCTATCCAATTTGCCAGTCTGTGTCTTTTGATTGGTGCATTTAGCCCATTTACATTTAGGGTTAATATTGTTATGTGTGAGTTTGATACTGCCATTTTGATGCTAGCTGGCTGTTTTGTCCCTTGGTTGATGCAGTTTCTTCATTTTGTTGATGCTCTTTAGCATTTGGTATGCTTTTAGAATTGCTGGTACTGGTGGTTTCTTTCTATGTGTAGTGCCTCTTTCAGTAGCTCTTGTAAAGCAGGCCTGGTGGTGACAAAATCTCTGAGTTCTTGCTTGTTGGCAAAAGATTTTATTCTTTCTTCACTTATGAAGCTCAGTTTAGCTGTATATGAAATTCTGGGTTGAAAGTTCTTTTCTTTAAAGATGTTGAATATTGGCCCCCCCTCTCTTCTGACTTGTAAAGTATCTGCCAAGAGATCTGCTGTGAGTCTGATGGGCTTCCCTTTTTGTGTGACCCGACCTTTCTCTCTGGCTGGCCTTAGTATTTTCTCCTTCATTTCAACCCTGGTGAATCTGACGATTATAAGCCTTGGTGTTGCTTTTCTTGCAGCATATCTTTGTGGTGTTCTCTGTACTTCCTGAAGTTGAGTGTTGTCCCTCCTTGCTAGTTTGTGTAAATTTTCGTGGATAATATCCTGAAGAGTGTTTTCCAGTTGGGATTCATTCTCTTTGTCACCTTCTGGTACACCTATCAAACGTAGGTTAGGTCTCTTCATATAGTCCGACATTTCCTGGAGATTTTGTTCATTGCCCTTTGCACTTTTTTCTCTAATCTTACTTTCTCTTTTTAGTTCATTGACTTCATCTTCGCCTTCTGATATTCTTTCTTCTGCTTGGTCAATTCAGCTGTTGAAACTTGTGCATGCTTTGCTAAATTCTCGCGTTTTGTTTTTCAGCTCCTTTAATTCATTCATATTCCTCTCTAGGTTGTCCATTCTTGTTATCATTTTCTCGAACCTTTCTTCAAATCTTTTTTCAAGGTTTTTAGTTTCTTTGAATTGATTTAGAACATGTTCTTTTAGCTCACTGAAGTTTCTCATTATCCACCTTCTGAAGTCTGATTCCGTCTTTGTGTCACTCTCATTATCCGTCCAGCTTTGTGCCCTTGCTGGTGAGGAGTTTTTGTCCTTTGTAGAAGGTGAGGTCTTTTGGTTTCGGGTGTTTTCCTCCTTTTTGCGGTGGTTTCTTCCCATCTTTGTGGATTTATCCACCTGCTGTCTTATTGCTTGCTGCCTTTTTGATTAGGTCTCTGAATGAACACCTAGATTGTTGATGATGAAGTATTTTTGTTACTTAGTTTTCCTTCTAACGGTTTAGCCCCTCTGCTGAATGAGTGCTGAGGTCCAGTCCAAGCCCTGCTTGTCTGGGGTACACCTGTAGCCGCTGCAGAACAGTGAGAGATGCTACCAGTTTCCTCTTCTGCTATCTTTGTCCCAGAATGATGCCCACCAAATGTCAGTTTGATTAATCCTTTTGTGAGGTGGCTCTTTGGATATACAGGGGTCAGGGAGCTGCTTGAGGAGATGGTCTGTACTTTATAGGAGCTCCAGTGCTGAGCTGTGAGCTCCGTTGTTTATTCACGGTTGCTGGGCAGATGTGTTTATGTCTGCTGCATCAGAACTTATGAAATCCCCCCCTTTTTTTTCCCTCAGATGCTCTGTCTCAAGGAGTTAGGGCTTTCTTTATGTGTATCGGTTGCACTGTCCTGCCCAGCTAGGAGGCAGTCTATTTACTATTTGCCTGCCAGGGCTCTGCCCTGTGAGCATGTGTCCACCCTGATGCTGCGGGGTTCCATTCTACTGTGGTGCTCTCCACCCTGTTGGCAGAGTCTCTCTGTTATGGCTGGTTTCCTCAGCAATGGCAGGCTGCTTCAGCAATGCACGGTATCTCAGTAGTAGCAGATAGCATCCATAGTGGCAGACACTCCTCCCCCACTGAGCTGCATTGTCCTGGATTCAGCTGACCCCACAGCAAATCTTTCAATCCCGAGCGCCTCCAATCGTCTCCCTGCTTGTCCCCGTATTGGTGGGACCCGCCGAGCCCGATCACCTGGCTCCCTGCCTCAGAGTCACTCCCCTCTCTCTCTCTCTTTTTCTTTCCAAATTGAATGATTGACTCTCCCACAGGTGCCCCAGTCGCCTGCTGATTGGCCACTGTGATCCGTGCAATCACCTTTGCTCTGGCCTACTGCACTGGCTCAAATCGCTCTTCCCAGGAATCTCCTGGTCTGCCTCACAATCCAAGTCCCATTCAATCAGATGGACATGTCAAACTGCCCTCTCAAAACTCAGATTGCCAATTTAACAGGGCACCCAGATCAGTGAGCTTTGTGTGGGCTGCTGCTGTGCCACTGCGCTGGCCAAAATGGCCACGCAAGCCAAAAGAGCTGTGCTGCTTTCCTGTGTCTCTCCTACACCTTGGAATTTTCTTGTTCTGTGGGCAAAAAAGGTCCGTCTGAAAATGTGGCTAAAACTCACCCTCTGTGCCTTCACTGAGAGCTGAAATCCTGAGTAGTTTCTACGGCGCCAGCTTGGAACCTCCTCCTCTTCTACGGTTTTTATGGTGCCAGGTCTTATGTTTAAATCTTTAATCCATCTGGAGTTAATTTTAGTGTAAGGTGTCAGGAAGGGGTCCAGTTTATGCTTTCTTCACATGGCTAGCCAGTTTTCGCAACATCATTTATTAAACAGAGAATCCTTTTCCCATTGCTTGTTTTTGTCAGGTTTATGAAAGATTATATGGTTGTAGATATGTTGTGTTGCCTCCGATGCCTCTGTTCTGTTCCATTGGTCTATATCTCCGTTTTGATACCAGTACCATGCTGTTTTGATTACTGTAGCCTTCTAGTACAGTGTGAACTCTGGTAGTGTGATGCCTTCCGCTGTGTTCTTTTTGCTTAGAATTGACTTGGCTATGCAGGCTCTCCTTTGGTTCCATATGAAATTCATGGTCGTTTTTTCCAGTTATGTGAAGAAATTCAATGGTAGTTTAATGGTATATCATTGATTGTGTAAATTACTTTGGGCAGTATAGCCATTTTCAATATATTGATTCTTCCTAACCATGAACATGAAATGTTTATCCATCTGTTTGTGTCCTCTCTTATTTCGTTGAGCAGTGGTTTGTAGTTTTTCTTAAATGGTCCCTTACATTCCTTGTGAGTTGTATTTCTAGGTATTTTATTTTCTTTGTAGCAATTGTGAATGGCAGTTCATTCTTGATTTGGTTCTCTTTAAGTCTGCTATTGGTGTATAGAAATGCTTGTGATATTTGAACATTGATTTTATATCCTGAGACTTTGCTGAAGTTGCTTATCAGTTTCAGGAGTTTTTGGGCTGAGGTGATGGGGTCTTCTAGATATAATGTCATGTCCTCTGCAAATTGAGACAATTTGGCTTCCACCTTTCCTAATTGAATACACTTTATTTCTTTTTCTTGCCTGATTGCTCTTGCTAAAACTTCCAATACTATGTTGAATAGGAGTGGTGAGAGAGGGCATCATTGTCTCGTGCCATATTTAAAAGGGAATGCTTCCAGGTTTTGCCCATTAAGTATGATATTGGCTGTTGGTTTTTCGTAAATAGCTTTTCTTACTTTGAGATATGTTCCATCAATACCGAGTTTATTGAGGGTTTTTAGCATAAAGGGCTGTTGAAATTTGTGAAATGCCTTCTTTGTGTCAAATGAGATAATTATGTGGTTTTTGTTTTTGGTTCTGTTTATGTGGAGAATTACATTTATAGACTTGTGTATGTTGAACAAGCCTTGCATCACCAGGATGAATCCTACTGAATCATGATGGATAAGTTTTTCAATGTGCTGTTGCAGTCGGTTTGCCAGTATTTTATTGAAGATTTTTGCATCTATGTTCATCATGGATATTGGCTTGAAGTTTTCTTTTCTTCTTGAGTCTCTGCCAGATTTTGGTATCAGGATAATATTGGTCTCATAAAATGATTTGGGAAGGGTTCCCCCTTTTTGAATTATTTGAAATAGTTTCAGAAGAAATGTTACCAGCTCCTCTTTGTGTGTCTGCTAGAAATTGGCTGTGAACCCATCTGGACCTGGGCTTTATTTGTGTCGTAGGCTTCTAATTGCTGTCTCAACTTCAGTCCTTATTATTGGGCTATTCATAGTTTTTGCTTCCTCCTGGTGTAGGCTTGGGAGGACACAGGTGTCCAGGAATTTAAAGATTTTTTCATGGTTTACTAGTTTATGTGCATACAGTTGTTTGTGGTATTCTCTGATGATGGTTTGAATTTCTGTGGAATCTGTGGTGATTTTCCGTTTATCATTTCTTATTGCATATATTTTGTTGTTCTCTCTCTTTTTTCTTTTTTATTAGTCTGGCTAGTGGTCTGTCTATTGTGTTGAACTTTTTGAAAAACCAGCTCTAGGATTTATTGATTTTTTGAAGAGTTTTTTGTGTCTCTATCTCCTTCAGTTCTGCTATGATCTTAGTTATTTCTTTTATTCTGCTAGCTTTTGAGCTTTTTAAATCTTTCTCCTGCAGCTCTTGCAATTTTGACTATAGGGTGTTAATTCTGGATCTCTCCACTCTTCACATGTGGGCACTTATTGCTATATATTTTCTTCTACAGACTGCTTTAAATGTGTCCCAGAGATTCTGGTATGTTGTGCCTTCATTCTCATTGGTTTTGAAGAACTTCTTTATTTCTGCCTTCATTTCATTCTTTATCCAATCAATATTCAAGAGCCAGTTGTACAGTTTCCATGAACCTGCGCAGTTCTGAGGAAGTATTTTGAATTCCGAGTTCTAACTTGATTGCACTATGGTCTGAGAAATTTTTGTTATAATTTCAGTTGTTTTGCATTTGCTGAAAAGTGCTTAACTTCTGATTATGTGGTCAATTTTGGAAAATGCAGAGCTGAAAAATAGTCAAGAGGATAGAGTCAGGAGTCTATTATTTTATGTGGTCTCTCATTCAGAAACTCACTGAAGAATACACACCTTGAGAATAGTCAGCGTTCAAGTCATATGGATACTCAATCACAGCATTACCAAATAATGAACAATGAGGAAATAGTAACGATTCTATTTCATATGGCCTCCCATTCAGAGCTTCAGTGCATAATAAACAAATGTGGAGTAGTCAGGACCCTATTTAAAATAGCCCCAAATTAAGCAGCTCCGTGAAGGATACAGACATGTGTGAGAGTCAGGAAACTATTTTATATGGACACTCATACAGAACGTCTTCGAATAACTGCACATGTGGGGAACAATAACGAGCCTATTTCCAATGGTGATTCGTTTGGAGAGTCAAAAAGTAATGCACACTTGTGGAGTAAATTAGGGTCTATTTTATAAAAACTCTCTTTCTGTGTTTTAGTGAATAATATCTATATCTGATAAGACAGAAATCTCTTTCACATGGACACTCGTTTAAGGCCTATGTGAATAAGACTCCCCTCAGAAATAGTCAAGGGTCTACTCCAAATGGCTAAACATTCAGAGACTCTGTAAGTAATGAACAACTGGGAAATACACCTGAGTCTCTTTTTTATGCAAACTTCTTCAGACTCTCATTCAATAATACACACCTGGGGAAGAGTTAAGAGTCTACTTCATGTAGCCACTAATTTAGAGCCTCAGTGAATAATCCAAACCAGGGTAATAGTCGAGCATTTTTTATATGACCACTCATTCTGTGACTCCCTGAATGATATACACCTAAAGAATCCTCAGGATTCTTTTTCATACTACCACTCATTTAAAACCTTATAGAATAATGAAAAATGGAGCAATAGTCAGGTGTTATTTTACATGGCCTCTCATTCAAAATTTCAGTGAATAATGAACTTCTATGGAGTAATCAGGACGCTGTTGAAAATAGCCACAAATTAAGTGCCTTCCTGAATGATACACACCTGTGTGATAATCAGGAATCTATTTAATATGAACTCTAATTCCGTGTATCGCTGAGTAACACACAGGTGGGGGAGTGTCAGGAGTCTATTTGGTAAGGACACTCATACAGAACCTGTTTGAATAATGCACACATGGAGAAAAACAAGGAGTCTATGTCATATGGCTACTCATTCAGACAAATGATAAATAATGCACATGTGAAGTAATAAGAGGTCTGTTTCATATGCCCCACTTTCACAGCCTCACTGAACTTTACACTCTTGTGATACAATCTGAAGTATATTTTTATGGCCACTAATTCAGAGAATCACTGAATAATGCAGAGGTGTGGAATAGTCAGGAGTCTTTTTCCTGTGTCCACTCATACAGAGACTCAATAAATGTACACACCTGGGGAAATAGTCAGGATTTACTTTTATCCCCTCATTCAGAGTCTCACATAATAATGCACACCTGTGGAATAGTCAACAGATATTTTTATGAGGCCTCTCATTCGGAGTGTCACTGAATAATGTGGTGTAGTCAGGAGTCTCTTTCATATAGACACATATTGAGAGCCTCAGTGAATAATACAGACTCTGGATATAGTCAGTAATCTAATGAATATGGACACATTTTCTGAGCCTCACTCATTAATACACACCTGGAGAATAATTTGGAGTCTATTTTTGTTGGACACGCATTCATAACTTCTGCAAATAAGGCAGACATGTGGAGTAGCCAGGACTCTATTTTATTAAGACACACATTCACAGCCTCAGTTGATAATTTGCACGTGTGGATTAGTCAGGATTCCAATTTATATGATGACTGACTCATAACCACTGTGAATAAGGCAGAAATGTAATTACTGAGCAGTCTATTTCATACAGCCATTCATTCAGAGATTCACTGAATAATACCCGTATTTAAGATAGACAGCATCCTTTTTCACATGGTCACAGGGAAGAGCCTAACTGAGTAATACACACCTGGGAAAGTGATAGGAGTCTACAAATCAAAATCACATTGAGAAATCATCTCACACCAGTTAGAATGGCGATCATTAAAAAATCTGGAGACAGCAGATGCTGGAGAGGATGTGGAGAAATAGGAACATTCTTACACTGTTGGTGGGAGTGTAAATTAGTTCAACCATTGTGGAAGACAGTGTGGCGATTTCTCAGGGACCTAGAAATAGAAATTCCATTTGACCCAGCAATCCCATTACTGGATATCTATCCAAAGGACTATAAATCGTTCTACTATAAGAACACATGCACACGAATGTTCATTGCAGCACTGTTTACAATAGCAAAGACCTGGAACCAACCCAAATGCCCATCGATGATAGACTGGACTGGGAAAATGTGGCACATATACACCATGGAATATTATGCAGCAATCAAAAATGATGAGTTTGTGTCCTTTGTA